>WNHD01000977.1:0-43630 GCA_011057455.1 Ganaspis sp. Gsp50
TCAAAATACTTCAAAATATTTGAAAATACATAAAAATACTTAAAATGTCTTTAAAATATTCCAAAATACTTTAAACTTCTTTGATATACTTCAGACCTTGTTCAAAATGCTTCAAAATATTTAAAAATACTTAAAATGGTTTTAATATTAAAAATAATTGTCTTCAGTAATTTAAATTTTATATAACATTATTTTTGCAATAAGCCTAAGAGCATTAATTAAAAAAAAAGTTTCATTTTTTCAAAAGTAATTTAAATTCTTACAAAATATTGAAAAATTCATTTTTTTAACGTACACCCACACATACAAAATATGAAAATTTGTCTATTTTTTTTAATGAAAAACTTATTTAATTTACTTATTACGTTCTTTAAGTTTTTAAATATTACAACGTAATCCTTTTTTCCTCTTTCTAAAATCCCCTTTTTATGGAAAAAAATTCCCTTTTTTAAAATTGAAAATCCCCTTTCGCACCTAAAATTGAACGAAAAAACGACTGTGATCCCTGCAATTTGTTTCGCGTATTGCTTTTGTGACAAACATTATTTTGTTTCGCGCATTGCTTTTATGTCAAACATTTTTTTCGCGCATTGCTTTTGTGCCAAACATTTTTTTTCGCGCATTGCTTTTATGTCAAACATTATTTTGTTTCACAAATAACATAATCTATTTCCATTTTTGTATAAACTTAATCCCACATTTTTTGTATATCGTTTTTTCCGATTTTGATTCGAAATTTGCTTTCCTTCAATCTACAAATGGTAATTTTGAAGCGTGATTGAATTCAGTATTTTTTTTTTTAATTGATAATAACGTAACGTGCTTGCACGTTGAGAAATTTGTGAAATAAGCTTTGCGCAAAAATTGAGAGAGCAGTACGTATTACCCAACAGAACTACTTCAAGAACCAAACGTCTACCAACTGCCCAGTGTGTTATACGAGCGTAACGGCTTCATCTTTCACCAAAATTGATCAGACTGGTAAACCAAGGCCTGCCATACGAATATTGAATGTGCCCCTCGTCCTGAGATACGACACCAACGAGGCAACCAACAATCGAAGGGAAATCAAGCTCTTCAGGTATCCACATTTAGTTCGGCTGCCTTCTAGAGTCAATGTCGCTGATCTGCATCAAGTGGTGAAGCGAGTCGTTCCACAAGAAGCAGAATATACCATACTCTTCGTTGATGGACAGGTAATTGCAGTTTTTAGTTTATTTTTTCGCACAGTATTTTTTCTACAATTTTTTAATCGCGGTGTCTGCTAACCAGGAGCACTGGAACATAGTCGGAAATTTAAATTATGTAACAGGGAAAAACTGGGAATTAACGGGCAATTTTTTGTCAAACGGGAAATTTTTAAAAATGTCTCAAAGATGATGTATTATTATTTGAAGAAGTATATTTACAGGGTTTCTACAAATCTGGAAAACATGGAATCGGGGAAAAGCTGGAATTCTCGTGGAATTTGATTATTCCTCATGGAATCATGGAAACTCGGGAGATTTTCATTTATACCGTGGAAAATTATTTTTTACATTAATAATAAAATAATATATAGTAATGAATAATAAAATTAATAATATACTTTCTTTTCATCTGAAAATTCTTCAAAATATTTAAAAATACTTAAAACTACTTCAAAGTACTTCAGGCTACTTCAAAATACTTTAAAATACTTCAGATTACTTCAAAATACTTTAAAATACTTCAGATTACTTCAAAATACTTTAAAATACTTCAGATTATTTCAAAATACTTTAAAATACTTCAGACTACTTCAGAAAACTTTAAAAATAATATAGAATACTTAAAATGTCTGAAATATTTCAAAATACTTCAAAATGACTCAAGTTTCATTAAAATGTATCAAAATACTTAAAACTGCTTTAAAATATTTTAAAATATTGACAAAAAAAATTAAAATTACTTTATAATATTTCTGAATACTTCTGAATTTAATTTGAAGTGTGTTTATTTGTGACAAAAAAACATACATACGCACATACGGGCTGGAAACCCTTTAAGAAAACCTTTACTTTCAAAATATTTCAAAATATTTAAAAATACTTAAGATTTCTTTAAAATATTTAAGAATACTTCAAAATAATAAAAAAGCCTTAAGATTACCTTAAAATATTTCCAAACATTTCAAAATCTTTAAAAACACTTTGAAGTACTTCAAAATATTTAAATATATGTAAAATTACTTTAAAATCCTTCAGCGTATTTAAAAAATCTTATATACTTACTGTAATATACTTACTGTAAAATATTTCCAAGTACTTCAAAATATTTAAATATACTTCCAAAATTACTTTCAAATTCTTCAAAATATTTCAAACTAGGCTTTAAAAATAAGGTATAGTTGATTCAATTACTCAATCGATATTTAAATTGACTTGTTTATTTACTTTAGAAATACTTTAGCTTACTTCAAAAAGACGTCAAAATGTGTAAAAAAAAATTTTTAATTAATTTAAAAATATTGTCACATCCTTCCCAATGCTTTAAAATATCTAAAAATACGTGAGATGTGCTTAAAGTATTTCCCAATACTTGCCAATCATTCAGAGGGTTTTAAAATACTTAAAATTACTTCAAAATACTTTAAGAAATTAAAAAATACGTTAAATGATTAAAATATTTCATAATATTTAAAAGTACTTTAAATATCACTTAAAAATATTTCAAAATACTTCAAACTGCTTTAAAATTCTTCAGACTACTCCAAAATACTTCAAAATATTTAAAAATAATTAAAATTACTTCAAAATATTTCCAACTACTTTAAAATATTAAAAAATACTTAAAATTACTTTAAAATATTTCAAAATGCTTCCCAACGTTCAAAATACTTCCTAATCATTCAAAAAATTTTAAAACCTTTGATATTTAAAATCTATAAAAACTATTTCAAAATACTTCAAAATATTATAAAAAATACTTAAAATGTCTAAAATATTTCAATTTTCTTTTAAATATTTGAAAATACTTTTAAAATGTCCTTAAAATATTTCATAACATTTAAAAATACTTAAAATTTCTTTAAAATATTTGAAAGTACTTGAAACTACTTTACAATACTTCAGACTACTTCAAAATATTTAAAAATACTTAAAATTACTTAAAATGTCTTTAAAATATTCCATAATACTTACAATTGCTTAAAATTACTTAAAATGTCTTTAAAATATTCCATAAAACTTACAATTGCTTAAAATTGCTTAAAATGTCTTTAAAATATTCCAAAATACTTAAAGCTACTTTAAATTACTTTAAAATACTTTAAAATATTTTCAAATACGTCCCAATACTAAAGATATTTATATATACTTAAAATTACTTTAAAATATTTCAAAATCCTTTTTATTTCTTTAAAAGACTTGAAAATATTTAAAGATATTTCAAAATAGTTCAAAGTATTAAAAAATATAAGTATTAAATAGAGTATAAATCGGTTTTAAAATATTTTAAAATGAATTCAAATACTTCAGAGTACTTTAAAATATTTTATAACACTTAAAATGTTTTCAACATAATTAAAAATACTTAAATCTGTTTTGAAATACAGCAGACTACTTCAAAATACTTCAAAATATTTAATAATACTTAAAATAACTTTAAAAAGTTTCAAAATATTTTCCAATACTTGATATTATTTTAAAACACTTAAAATTTCTTTAAAATATTTAAAAATACTTAAAACTACCTTAAAATACTTTAAAACACTTCAAAGTCTTTTATATTACTTTAAGATACTTTAGAAGACTTTAAAATATGTAAAGATACTTCAAAATAATTCAAACTATTTAGAAATATTAGTATTTTAAATAATAAATGAAGTGTAACATGTTTATTAACTTTTAGCTTTTTTTAAATATTCTATAAGTATTTAAAATACTTTAAGATATTTAAAAACACTTCTAAGTACTAAGTGGTTTTAAAATTAAAAACATTGACTTTGAGTATTTTGATTCTATAGAGAATTATTTTTGCAATAAGCCCGAGTGCATTGAAAAACTTTAACTATTTCAAAAGTAATTTAAATTCTCACATAATATTCAAAAATTCAATTTTTTCAAACTCATGGAATTTTGTGTGTACAAAAATTTGTAGAAACCCTGTTTTAAAAAAAGCCTTGTTCAATTTTCTTTCTTAACAGAAAGATTTGTTCAATTTTCTTTCTAAACAGAAAGAGATTTATTTTTCCAATTTTCTTTCTTTTCAGAATTCAGAGCTTATAATTTTTTTCAAGATTTTTAAATAAAATACGACTTTTTCGTTTGTTTAAAAAAAAAAAACAGTTGTCAAGTTATTTGTAGAAAAAGTTATTAATGAATTTTTGATGATTCTGTTATCCAGGGTCATCATTGTTCACGGTGTATTTATACCGAGCATTGCACAGGTTGCAAAGTATCTGAATCTGGCGTAGTTAGTCTGCGTAATGGAGACACCTTAGCTGTGCGGTACACAGAAAACATTCCAAAAGTCGAGCCACCTATTGATCACATTAGTGTCACAAAACAACGACCTCCGCACCCTCTTTCTCTTTACGATTGCTTACAAGCTTTCAGTCAAAGGTAAAATTGTTTTTTCAGAAATTATTTATTTAAATGTACTATTTTTGTAATTGTCCCAGTTGTCGGCACCTTAGGACAAATTTAACGCACTAGGGCGTAAAAAGTGTGCTTTTATCGCACTAGTGCGTAAAAAGTGTATTATTAATGCACTAGTGTATAAAAAGTGTGTGAATATGATAAATATGTTAATACATCGATTATTATTAATTCATTAACATTTTTTGTATTTAAATTTTCAGTGAAAAGTTGGATGAACACAACCCTTGGTTTTGTCCGAAATGCGAAGTCAATCAGTGTGCTACAAAAACTCTCACCGTCCATCGATATCCCAAGTTTCTTATAGTTTATCTGAAAAGGTAGAGTATATTTTGCATTTTAATAATTTTTGATTTGGAAAATTTATAATTTTCATTTATAATTTTCATTTATAATTTTCATTTATAATTTTCATTTATAATTTTAATTAAAATTATAATTTAACAAAAACACGTTTTTACAGATTTGTGTTTCATGAATGCGTTAGTATGAAATTAGATGACAAAGTCACGTTTCCTCTGGTTGGACTGAGCGTTGGAAAACATCTCTATGATCTCTATGCCTGCGTTTGTCATTTTGGAGGTTCGTATATAAAATATGAAAACAATGCTTTCTCCAATTTTAGGTGGTCACTGCAAAGTAAACAAAATGTTATGCAAGATCAGATGAAATAAAATTAAAATTTATGCCGTAATGTCGATCAGTGTAATAATAACAATGATAAGAAACGTTGAATAATCGGCTTTTATCGAGATGTTTTTTTCGCATTGAAAAATTTTGAAAAAAAATTTTTTATGTGTGTCGTCTTAATTTCTTTTTTAACATTAAAATGTACCAAAATATTATCTTTTCCCGTAGAGGAAGCATTTTTCTTCTCGTTTTGCTTCTCGTTTTTCTTCTCATTTTTTTTCGTTTTTTTTTTAAGAATAATTTTCTGTAGAATCTGATTTAATCAAAATCATTATTTTTAATTTTAAAGCGATTTTAAATATTTTCAAGTGTTTTTAAATGTCTTGAAGTATTTTTAAAAATTTTGAAGCATTTTTAAATATTTGGAAGTATTTTCCAAAATTTTTGAAGAGTTTTGACATAGTCTGAAGTCTCATAAAAGAATCATATCTTTTAAAATATTTTTAAAAATTGGTATTTTAAAATCTGCATATATTTTATTTAATATTAAAAATACTAGGTAATATTTTTAAATAGTTATTTTGAAGTATTTTAAAGTAATGTAAAGAATTTTGAAGTATTTCCAAATATTTTAAAGTAATTTCAAGTATTTTAAATATTTTTAAGCTTTTTTAAAAGTATTCTAAAGTATTGTAGATTTTAAAAATATTTTGAAGTACAGGGAAGTATTTTTGGAAAAATTTTGAAGTTACATATTTTAAGTATTACTAATAATATTTTGAAGTATTTTAAAATGTTTTGAAGTAATCTGGAGTATTTTAAAGTAGTTTTAAATATTTTTGAATATTTTAAAGAAATTTTAAGTGTTTTTAAATACTTTGAAGTATAGGGAAGTACTTGCAAATATTTTAATGTACTTTTAAGTATTTTTGAGTTTTTTAAAGTATTCTGATGTATTTTATAGTAATTTTAAGTGTTTTGAAATGTTTTTTACATTTTACATATTTTGAAGTATTTTAAAATATTTTGAAGCATTGGGGATTGTTTTGAAATATTTTAAAGCAATTTTAAGTATTTTTAAATATTTTGAAGTATGTTAAAATATTTCGAAGCATTTGGGAGCATTTTGAAATATTTTATAAAGCCATTTTAAGTATTTTGAAATATTTTGAAATATTTTGAAGTATTTTGAAGTATTTTGAAGTATTTTGAAGTCTTTTAAAGTATTTGAAATCATTGGGAAGTATTTGGAAATATTTTAAAGATATTTTAAGTATTTTTAAATATTTTGAAGTAATTTGAAGTATTTTGAAGCAGTTCGAAGTATTTTAAATTAGTTTGAAGTATTTTGAAGCAGTCTGAAGTATTTTAAATTAGTTTGAAGTATTTTGAAGCAGTCTGAAGTATTCTAAATTAGTTTGAAGTATTTTAAAGTAATTTTAAGTACATTTAAATATTTTTAAAAACATTTGATGTATTTTTAAATATTTTGAAGTATTTTGAAGCAGTCTGAATTATTTTAAATTAGTTTAAAGTAAGTTTAAGTACATTTAAATGTTTTTAAGTATTTCTTAAAATTTAGAAATATTGGAAAGTATTTAGAAATATTTTAAAGTGCTTCTAATTGTAAGTATTTTGGAAGATTTTAAAAAATTTGATGTATTTTGAAATATTTTGAAGTTTTCTCTGTAAAAAAAAAAGTATAAAATTTTAGTAAATCTTAATAAACAGCATAAAGTAAGGAAATTAAATAACAAAAATAAATTTCCATGATTTAATTGAAAATTCCATGTGATTTTCATGATTCCACGAGGAATAATGAAATTCCATGAGAATTTCTTGTTTTCCATGTTTTTCAGAGTTGTAGAAACCCTGTGTGTATAAATTCTGTACTAAACGTGATATCTGGATGATTCTAATGAATTTTTTTTTCAACACAGGAGTATCAGCCGGCCACTATACAGCATATGCGAGAAATCCACGTTCGGACCTCTGGCATTATTATAACGACGAAGAGACGAGTAAGAAGAAACCTCACGAAGAAGATTTTAGTAACGCTTACATCCTGTTTTACAATCGGCAGCAGGGGACCAATTTGAAGTCGTGTAACATATAAGGAAAGTAAATTGATTATTGAAATCAATTTATCATCCAACTGTAAAGAATAAAGTGCGTCTTGACGAAGCTCGCGATCAAAACCTGATGAAACTCACGTTTCAAAATTGTACACGAGCAGAAGGCGATTCTTGAAGGAGACTCAGTTTCAAATATTTTGGCTGTGCGTGATGTGTATAGAGAGACCGAACCAGCGTTGTAGAATACGTTTTTACTCGATATTTTTTCTCCTTTTTTGTTTCTTTTTGTTTTGTTTTATATATATACATCCTTAAAAATAAGCTTTTACTCCAAATGGAAGGATCAGCGATTATAATGACAGAAAATTATTGTATAATTATTAAAAATTTTGTAGAAATGTTTTGCATTATCTTAAAATGAACGCGTACTTAGATAAGATAATATTTATACAATTTGTTTTATCTTGTTATTCACTCGCAACGAGTCACTTAGGCAAAATCAATTCAATGTTTCAAGAAACATGGGTTTTCAAAATTAACAAGCGCATTACAGTTTAGCAATTAAAGGAGGGAAATTTCATTGAAAGCCTTAAAAAGTAAAATTTTCAAATGTAGTTTTATCTAGGATAAGTACAATTTTAGGAGTTTATCATAAACTGTGTTAAATTCTCCCGGTGAAAATTCCCTAAGTGCAAATAAATGTAATTGTACGCAAAATACACAAAATTTCGACTCTTCAGCTCATATTGGCAGAAGGTGAAAATTTTAGATTGAAAATTGTAATTTTAAATTGAAAATTGTAATTTTAGATCGAAAATTGTAATTTTAGATTGAAAATCATAATTTACGGGTCTTGGAATTGAAATACTTTTTTTAAAGATTAATTTGCTTCAAATGTCGAGATTTTTAATCGCAAATTCTGCTTGTGAGCAGGTAGTTTATAGTTTTTTTGAAATGTGCAGAATTTTGATATAACTCGATTAAGTCGTTTAAACTGCTGCATTGCAATGTTACATTTCGTATATTTTATTTAGAAAATAAAGTAAACTTGTCAACATTTGGAATATCTTATAAAGAAGTTTCGAAATTTACGTAGAAATTGTTGTTAACTTCCACATAGTGAAAATTGTCATTTTAAAGGATGTTAGAAGCTCTGATTTGCAAAAATCGCTGAAAGGTTCTTTTTGAAAATATTTTTAAAAGAGTGTAGTAATTCCGAAAACGTACTGATTTTTTACAAAAATGTGATATTTTTCCAAAAACGTATTAACTTGTTTAAAAATATGATAATTTTTCAAACACTTATCACTTTATCAACTTTTTTAAAAATGTGGCAATTTTTCCAAAAATTATTTTCTTCCAAGAAAATGTAGTGTTTTTTTCAAAAATTTAAAAGACGTCTAATTTTCGTTTTTAGATGTAAAAAAATTGTGAGTTTGGTGTATTTTGTGAGCCGAAGCTTCTGATATTCTTAAGCGTACGTAATCATTGCAATGAAAGTTCCGGAATATTGCAATGTTGAGAAAATTTTGTAGAAGTATTGCAATGAAATATTAAAAGCAAGTGTTGAAAAATAAAATTATTTTGTGCGCTTTTTGTTACATTTGCATTAAGTTTTGTGTAATGAAATATTAATGCAAGTGTTCATTAAGTTTTGTGTATTGTGTAACAAATAGTAAATATTTAAATATCGTAAATAGTTAAAAATCATAAATAGTTAAAAATCATAAATAGTTAATAATCATAAATAGTTAATAATCATAAATAGTTAATAATCATAAATAGTTGCATAGTAACTATAAAAAAAATCTTTCAGTTCAATCGTTCAATTGAATAATAAAAAAAGAAACACGGATCACTTAAAATGGTAAAAACGTGTTTTTAAGTTGTAAACAAATTGCCAGAAGTTTGGAAAAATTTTAAAAATCTAAAAGTGATGGTTTTAATATTGCATAACAATACTCTACAGAATAAATTGTACTATGTGGTCTTCGTTAAACTAAACAATGTGATGATAAAAAAAGCGATTTCGCAGATCTCTTAGAAATAGCAAATTGCAAGTTTTTCTGTACATAATTTTTAATATCTCGTTTACTTGTAACATAAGTGTATATTTAAATTGTTCAATAATCTTATTAGATTTTTGAACATCAATGATACTTGATTGTAGCACAAAAACTACATTTTCTTTTAAATTATTTGTAAATTTGTCGCTTATTAGGAAAACTACTTACATTCTTTTTTTTTATTATTTATTTTTATTGGCAGAAAAAGTATGCTTTGTGAAATTTTGCTACAATAAATATTTTTTAAACGTGTAAAATACGATTTAAGAAATAGTGTTTTTTTCGGATTTGAAATCGATAGAAAATTTTTAGTCTTAGAAACAAAAGTGATTTACGCTATAAAAAATTATTGCTAAAAAAATAATTGATAAAATATTAATTAAATTCTCTAAATGAATCTATGAATTATATCAGTAAATCGATGAATAATATCAGTAAATCGATGAATGATATCAGTGAATCTATGAATGATATCAGTGAATCGATGAATGAAAATCAAGAAATTTTCTCTTCTAAAAAAATGTTGAAACAAATTCGCTCTGAAAATTTAACAATATTTCTTAAATTTTGCTTCATTTGGTAAACACAACTTTGAATTGTTCATTGTTACTAAAAAAAAATTGATGTATTAAATTATTTAAGTGTTAATAACGAAAAATCTATTTTATGCTAATTATCGTAATACAAAAGTTCTCGAAGAAAGTTGTCAACGCATGTTTAATTTTTTATATTGTACCGTTGCTATTGTGAGTGCATTTTAAATCATTAAAATTATATTCGCTAGCAGTGGAGCCATTTTAAAGTTTACATTAGAATACATAACGTTTTTATAACCCGTTCAGCAAATGCTTTAAAAACTTGCACACTTTTTTTTGCTTGAAACAAATTTTTTTATTTTCACGTGTTGCTGAGAAAAAATTTTAGGTTAGGAACGAACGTGATTACGCTATAAACACGAAGTAATTATTATTATTATTATTTACCAGATTATTACTTATTACTTCGTGGCTATAAAAAACTATTACCAAAAAAGATGATAGCTATAAATTATGTGTATGAGGTGATAAGTTTTTTACGGCATAAACGAACTTTTAAATCTTTTTTACAACTTTTTGTTGAATTTTTAATTATTATCATTTTTTATCATCATTATTATTATCATTATCATCATTATTATTATTATTATCATCATCATTAGTTTTTGTTACTATTATATTAAAAATTTGCGCATTTTAAATTTTCAAAGCATTTGTTGACTGGGTTTTAAACTAAACAATCATCTGTGAATAAAAACAATCAAAGATTATTACGGAAAAATTAACTTTAGTTGGAAAAAAGTAAATCTTAAAAACATGATACGTTTGTTGTAAAAACGAATTTAAATTTACAATTAAAAATTTGAGAGCGTTACAACGTTAACCATGCTGGTCATTGTAAGACTTCGATAAACAAATTTGTCGATTTAACTATACATATATAATGTGTACATACAAAAATATACATTTTTAGATAAACTATTGTTTCATTAATATAATAGTTATTATTTATTTATATGTACATTATTTATCTTTATTTGTGTACATTATTTATCTTAATTTGTGTACATTATTTATCTTAATTTGTGTACATTATTTATCTTAATTTATGTACATAATTTATCTTTATTTATTATTAATTTATGTACACTATTTACTATTATTTATGTAAATTATAAACCACCAAATAAGAAAAAATCATTTCCTGAAAATTACTAAAATATATATATATATTTTCAGGGTTTTAAAACCAATTTCTTTTTCAACATTTTAGTTTACAAATGGGGCGTTTCATAGAAATTTCAATCATTTTACAAGATATTGTTAACTTGATTATTTTATAAATTTTATTCTATAAATTTCATCTCTATTAACCGTAGGAAAAAATATTCTACACAAAAATTGTAGGTAGAGTTTTTATTAACAAAATAAAAAATTTGAACGAAATCGATAAAAATCTCTTTATTGTACGAAAGAAAAATGAAAGGTAAAAATAATCACATAAATCTTATAATTCAGTCTTTCCTGGAAGATCTTGTGCGAATTTTCCTTTGTAGGTCTGGCCTTCAAGTGTAACGAGTTGCAACTCTGGTTGAGCAATTAAGAAATTTTTCGCTTCCACAGCCTGCGATCCTTCTCGAAACATGAAAATAGATCTTTTGTCTTCAATGGGGTACCTCTCGACTGCAATATGATTGTTTTGTAAACTCGTTTGCCAAATTTGTGTTATTGACTTTGCATCGTCTTCTGAAATGTCAGGCCGAACGTCAACAAACATCATAACCCCTTTGCCTTTTTTCGTTGTTCGCAGAACGTTGTCCGGATCACTCAGGTCAATACCACTTAAATCAATTTTTGCTGGGGGTCTCAGATGCTCTGGAAGCTCGTCTGGCTCGAGTGGTTCCTCATTTTCTTCCCACTGATCAAATATATGCTCCAGGTCGGCGTCTGTCATGTCCTGCAGATCTTTTTCTTTCCAAGTCTTTTTCTTCGGTTCTTTTACACTTTCTGCGTTTGAAATTGTACACAAACAGATTAAAAGGACTGAAGAATTTAGTACAATTGAAAAGGGCTTCATTTTTGTTTTTGAATGATTTTAAAGTTTTGTCTAAATGTTCGAATGATTCCTAATTAACCTAATTTATTGACAAAAAGTTTTTGCTGTTTTTGCGCCCTGCTTTTTGCATGTAAATATGCGATGGGATAGAGCTTAAACCAGAGATGGGTTGTAAGTCGTTGGTTTTCTTTGGTAAATACGTATTTTTACTGTAAAAGATGGTATTGAATGTTAAAGGTTCGTTCACATCTCCGATTTAAACTTGTCCAAAACATAGAAAGATACAGATTGTTTGTCTTTGTTTTGAATGATTTTGCGAAAAAAGTGTTTTGTCTGTAATTTTTCCGAAGATGCATATAAATTAGTCCTTTGAAAAGCTGCATTCACACCTTTCTGTTAAATGTTGGCAGATGGATTATTTTGTTCCCATCCCTGGTTTTGCGATTCGATAAATTCGATTCTTGGACACACGACGAACTAAAAACTGTGGTGAAGGCAAAAGCGGTTCTAAACGCGGGCGAAGAAGCTTGAACTGTTCTTGTCGATAAGTGAAACCTCTCTTTCTCGACAATATCCACGTTCTTCGCGCGGGTCGCTTTTTGCAGTTTTTTCATTTATTTATAATAGCCTGTCGCTTGCAACTTCCAACAAAAACGTAAGTTTCTTTTAAATAACATTAAAGACTATTTGCGCTACCGGCTTCAATATCGATTATCCTTTAGCTGTTGCCTTCTCAAACTCGAAAAAAAATGTGTAATAATTTCCAAAAAGATGACCGTTAATGAAATTTAAATAGCACAAAGGGAACAATTCATGATCGGGAGAATCAATTCGCGTCATTTATACTTCTCCAAATGGTCTATTAACGAGAAACTGTTTATCTGGAAAATTTGTAAATTGCTCTGATCTTGAAACGGCCTTTTTGAAATTGACGATCCCCTACTCTACACTACAATGCCGATAATTCTTTCAATGTCACCCATGTTATCGTGCTTCATTCGAAATTTGCTTTTCGTTTATTTTACTTTTATTTTCGAGATGATTAATATGCTTATTTGACAGAAAATTGTAGAATTATTTCTATATCAAGTGTAGTTGAAATCAAAATTGAATTATTCAGTGTCATTGTCGTTTGCGGATTGTGTTGAATTTGTTATTTGTGTTTTTCAGCGAAAATGCCAGCCAGAGAAACCGATACAACAGGACGAATGTCCAAATTCAAGTTCCATAATAAACACGATGTAAGTAGTTTTTGCTATTGTCATCTTAAATCTATTTTCTCGAAAATATATGTGAAATATATTTTCAATTATACAAGAGAATGATTTGTTTTCTTGTTTCTAATGTTGTTAATTGTAATTTTTAAACATCTAGATAATCAAATAATTGCAAATTGGGCGTATTTAGACAGAATAAAGATATTTGAAAATTCATTTTCATTGTTTACGAATTTTCCTGACTGTAATATGAACATACGATAATAAAATTGTTTATAATTTTTTTATAACATACAATCATGTTCTCAGATGACCTCTAAATAAAAAATACGTCGTTCACGAAAATGAATAAAAATTATTTGTGAAAGAAGATAGAAAAGAGCATTCTCTAATTTTTTTTCGTAATTTCAATCACTGGACTGTTACTGTTTATTTAAAACTGTAGTGTTAGGTTACCAAAGCAGTAACAATATAACCTGAAGATTCAATTGTATAAGTTAATTAAAGATCCGATATCATTTTCTAAGAATGCGATAATCAAGGGAGTAGTATTCAACTTCTGTTGAATAATGTTTGCTACTTGTTTTCGTGAAATGCCTTTTTTTATATTTCACAATTACATAGCACAATTTTTATTTTATTTTTATTTTTTTTTTTTACTCACATTATGTATGATTTCAAATTTTTATTGCCTCGCATTATAATAAAATTTAATTCTAACTGATTCAAATTGTAATTAATTTCAATTTTTGATTAATTTAAATTCTAATTGATTTACAATTTTATTGAATTTAATTCTAACTCATTCAAATTGTAAGTAATTTCAATTTCAGTTTATTCACTTTTTAATTGATTTACAATTTTAATTGATTTACAATTTTAATTGATTTACAATTTTAATTAATTTACAATTTTAATTGATTTCAATTTTTATCTATTGAACTTCTAATAGATTTTAATTTTAATTGATTCATATGTTAATCGATTAAAATTTTAAATTGATTCACATATTAAAATTTCAATTCATCCGCATTTTAATTTGCTCGAATTCATGAAATTATCAGTTTTAATGTTATTCGAATTTTCATAAAGATAAAATTCAATTTTTTCGAACTGTTATGAAAATTATGAAAATTTTAATTTAAGGAATTTATTTTTTAATTGCTCTTTATGTATTTAAATATGTATTTATATTATTTTAAACATATAAACTATTTTTTTAGAGTAATATAAACTTCAAGTTCAAATTTTATTACTACCCAAGTTCAATTGAAAGTTTAATTTATCGAAATTTACCAATTTATTTGATTCAAATTTTACTTTTTTACATTTTAATTGATTCACATTTTAAATTGTATTCAGTTCTAATTACCTAATTCAAAATTAAATTTATTTCAATTTTTGTCGATTTCAATTTTAATTGCTCCTAATTTTAATTGATTCAAATCAGTTTTGAAACAAATTTTAATTGTTAATCAATGTAAATTAATTTAATTTTAAATGTTAATCGATTAAAATTTTAAATTGACTAAAGTTATAAAAATTTCTATTCAACCGCATTTTAATTTGTTCAAATTAATTGTATTAATTCGAAATGCTCAAATATATTTCAATATTTCAATTAATTTGAATTTTCATTATTTTAAAGTTCAATCTTTTCGAAATTTTATGAAAATTGTGAAAATGTTAATTAAGGAATGTATTCTTTAATTGTTCTTTATGTATTTAAATATTTCTATTATTTTAATCAAATGAACTATTTTTAAATCTTATAAATTTCAAGTTGTTCCAATTTTATTGCAACCCGAATTAAATTGAAATTTTAATTTATCGAAATTTACCAGTTTATTTGATTCAAAGTTTAATTTGTTTACATTTTAATTGATTCACATTTTAAATTGTATTCAGTTCTAATTACTTCAAAATTAAATTTATTTGAATTTTCGTCGATTTTAATTTTAATTGATTCGAGTTACAATTTATAAAAATTCTAATTGCGACTACAATTTTAATTCATTTCAATTTTAATCCTTTTCAATTTTAATTCATTTCAATTTTAATTCTTTTCAATTTTAATTCATTTCAATTCTTTTCAATTTCTTTTCTTTTCAATTCTTTCAATTCATTCCAATTTTAATTCTATTCGATTTTCATCGATTTCGATTTTAATTGATTCCAATATTTTGTTTTGAACCAAATTTTAATTGATTCTACTTACAATAATTTATAAAGATTCTAATTGTGACTACAATTTTAATTAATTTCAGATTTAATCAATTTCAATTTTAATTAATTCAAATCAATTGTTAAACAAATTTTAATTGATTTTAGTTACAATTTATAAAAATTCTAATTGCGAGTACAATTTTAATTCTTTTCAATTTTAATTCTTTTCAATGTTAATTCTTTTCAATGTTAATTCTTTTCTATGTTAATTCTTTTCAATTTTAATTCTTCTTAATTTTAATTCATTTCAATTTTCATCGATTTCGGTTTTAATTGTTCTCAATTTTAATTGATTCCAATTCGTTTTGAACCAAATTTTAATTGATTCTACTTACAATTTATAAAAATACTATTTGCGACTACAATTTTAATTAATTTAAATTTTAATCAACTTCAATTTTAATTGCTCATAATTTTAATTGATTCAAATCAATTTTTAAACAAATTTTAATTGATTCGAGTTACAATTTATAAAAATTCTAATTGCGACTACAATTTTAATTCATTTCAATTTTCATCGATTTCGATTTTAATTGTTCCCAATTTTAATTGATTCCAATTTGTTTTTAACCAAATTTTAATTGATTCTACTTACAATTTATAAAAATACTAATTGCGACTACAATTTTAATTAATTTCAATTTTAGTTCTTTTAAATGTTAATTCTTTTCAATTTTAATTCTTTTGAATGTTAATTCTTTTTAATTTTAATTCTTTTGAATGTTAATTCTTTTCAATTTTAATTCATTTCAATTTTAATTGTTTTCAATTTTCATCGATTTCGATTTTAATTGTTCCGAATTCTAATTGATTCCAATTTGTTTTTAACCAAATTTTAATTGATTCTACTTACAATTTATAAAGATTGTAATTGTGACTACAATTTTAATTCATTTCGATTTTAATTCTTTTTAATTTTAATTAATTTTAATTTTAATTCATTTTCAGTTTTAATTCATTTTCAATTTTAATTCTTTTCAATTTTAAATCATTTCAATTGTAATTCATTTCAATTTTAATTGATAGAAATTTAAATTGATTCAAATGATAGTTGACGCAAATTATTAAAATTTTAGTTTGTTTAAATTTCAATCCAGATAAAAACAATGTATCCGAATTTGAATTGAATTTGAATAAAATTAAAATTCAATCTTTTTGAACTTTTATGAACATTTCAATTTAACAAAAATGTGTTTATTGTACATGATGATTATTATTATTATTATTATTATTAGTATTATTATTTTATTATTATTTTATTATTATTATATTATTATTATTATTAGTATTATTATTATTATTATTATTATTATTATTAACATTTTAAATAATCTTTTTTAGGAAGCGCGTCGAAGAAGAACTGAAGTAAGCGTGGAATTGCGTAAAGCCCGAAAGGATGATCAGATGCTTAAACGTCGCAATCTTAATGAAGATGAAGACGAAACTCAAAGTCCACCGGGAATTATGAAATCTCCATCACACAGTATGACCGTTGACGAAGTAGTCGCTGGAATGGCTTCTTCTGACGAAACCATTGTACTCAATGCCACTCAAACTTGCAGAAAGATGCTGAGCCGCGAAAAGAATCCACCAATCGATTCCATGATCACAAAAGGAATCGTTCCACGCTGTGTTGATTTTCTTGCCTATCATCACAAGTACGTTTAATCACTCGTAACAAAATGCATTTACAGTTCTCAATCTCCGAATAAACGAAACCTTTATTCTTTAACAACATTACATGTTTTAATTATTTTAATGAATGTTAATTCATTAAATTATATTTATAATTTAATGTTATAATTCAAATTTAAGGGAATGTTAATTCCCTTATTACAAACTAAATAACTAATAAATTATTATTTATTATAAACTATTTAGACAACTTTTTCTGTTTTTTAATCTAGCTCGCCTCTTCAGTTCGAAGCGGCTTGGGCTTTGACAAATGTTGCTTCTGGCACGTCTAAACAAACCCTCGTGGTGATTGAACATGGAGCTATTCCAAAATTGATCCGTCTTCTAGAATCTCCGCATCCAAATGTCGCTGAGCAAGCTGTTTGGGCCCTGGGTAATATCGCTGGAGATGGACCCGCTGCTCGCGATCAAGTTCTTTCCCAAGGAGCCATGCAACTGTTAATTAATCTCATTAAACCTTCCACACCTGTTAGTATTCGCGACAATTGTTTTCATTGCCCCGTCAAGTCACAGATTCAACTATATCATTCATCATCTTTGTTAACACATTATTACGAAAAAACTATTTAATCTGCTAGATATTTCGTTCTTCGAGTAACAAATTGTGTAGTTGAATCTATCAAATACTCCCTTGTTCTCAAAATAACGAAACTTGTAGTTAAATCTATTTCCTTGTTCTCAAAATAACGAAACGTGTATCAAATTATTAAATCTATGTCCATTAAATTCAAAACTTTATCCATTTCAGGTTACATTCACACGCAACATTGTCTGGACAATTTCGAACCTCTGCCGCAATAAGAATCCTGCGCCGCCTTTCGAAACTGTGCAAATTGCTCTGCCTCTGCTAAAAAATTTATTAACCAATGCTGATAAAGACATTCTTGGTAAGTTGCTGACCTTTTTTTTTTAGTTTCACTTTCGTTTTCCCTGACAATCAGTCAGACAAAAAAGCTGACAAAAATTAAGTATTTTTCTTCAAATCGATCCAAGTTTTAAATTACCGCTTCCGTAAACCGAAAATAATATTGCGCTTAATTGGAAAGTTGCCGGGAATTTAACCGAGAATTTAACTGAGAATTCGGAGGAAAATAGTATCCTACGGCACTGTAAATAAATATATTTATTAATGTTTAGCAAATTATAAACGCGCGAGAATTATGTTGGAAATTATTAGATTACTTAAATTTAAATCGAAGATTTATTTTTATTTGTATATGAAATTTCTATTCTTTAAAAAATTGGCTTTAAAACTAGACTTGGAGGACTAAAATAATCAGCTTTTTTAAACATTTAGCTCTTGTGTTAAATTAATTAATTTGGTTAATTCGAATTGTTTGCAATTCATTATTTCTACTCTTGTAAAATGTTATTGAAATTTCAATTTTTTACATTTTAATCTACTCAATTATTCTGAAACTTTAAAGAATGGGTACTTTTTACTAAATTTACAAAAAGTACCCATTCCAAGTTTATAAATATTTTGAAATTAACAAAATTTTAGAATTATTGGAAATCTTTAAAAATTCAGGGTTTCTATAACTCTGGAGAACATGGAAAATCTGCAATTCTCATGGAATTTCAATATTCCTCATGGAATAAAAAAATCTCGTGGAATTTTCATTTATATCGTGGAAATTAATTTTTTTATTTAATTTCTTTATTTCATGATGTTTATTACGTTTCATCGAAATTTTATACTTTTTTTATTACAGAAAGAAACTTCAAAATATTTAAAAATTTTAAAAATTTGTTTAAAAAGTTTAAAATTTGTTTAAAAAATTTTAAAATACTTAAAAGTACTTTAAAATACTTCAGATTACTTTAAAATATTTAAAAATCACATAAAAGGTATTTAATATATTGAAATATACTCAAAATTACTTCACAATACTTTAAAAGACTTCAAAATATTTCAGAGTATTTAAAAATGTTAGCATTCAAGTATTAAAAATAAATTTTAAACCGTTTTAATAATTTTAGTTTTTGTAAATATCATTTAAAGTATTATAATACTTCGATCTACTTCAAACAACTTAAAAATATTTAGAACTGCTTCAAAATATTATAAAAAATATCAAAATATTCAAAATGCTTAAAATTACTTTAAATTATTTCCAAATACTTCCCAATACTTCCAAATATTTGAAAATACTTTAAAATGTTTAAAAAACATTTGAAAATACTTCAAAATATTTTAAAGTATTTAAAAATATTAGTTTTTTTAAATATTTTAAAAGTATATTAAATATTTATTATATTTTTTTAATTAATACAATAAAATATTAGAATCTTTCGAAAAACAATTGAAAGTATAAACGACCAACTTCAACTGTGGACAGAAAGAATGAAAAAATTACGAAGATTATTATTTACTACAAATAATAATAATAATAATAATTATAATAATAATAATAATTATAATAATAATAATAATTATAATAATAATATTTACTTTATTCTACTTTTGCTATTTTTAAGTTTATATAAATTCTTTTTCTTAAAAAGCTAAAATTTGTGCATTGTTTTTAAAATCCTACATTATAGATATTTTTTTTTCTTAAAACATTACTTATTTCATAGTTTTTTTGTCTCTCTCTGCCAAGTTCGAGGCCTGCATATGTTTCTATAAAAATGATATCGAGAATGATATATTTGCATAAAAATGTTTCTATAAAACTGATATATTTGCATAGAAATATGTTTCTATAAAAATTGTACATTTGCATAAAAATGTAACTCTTCGTCAACGTAATTAATGAATGCCTGTATTGTTAATGTTGAAACTTTTTGTAACAGCGGATGCTTGCTGGGCACTCTCTTACCTGACGGACGGTGCCAATGAGAAAATCCAAGCAGTATTAGATTGCGGAGTGGTGCCACATTTAGTAGCTTTACTTGCATCTCCAGAAGTTGGAGTTTTAACACCTGCACTTCGTTCGGTGGGAAACATCGTCACAGGCAATGACGTTCAAACTGATGCAATTATTAGTGCTGGAGCTACAATTTATCTCTGCGCTCTCCTGCAACATCAACGAAGCAATATTGTCAAAGAAGCCGCTTGGACCATCAGCAATATCACTGCAGGAAATCCTGAACAAATTCAACATGTGATCGATGCCAACATTTTGCCACCGTTGATAAATGTCCTTAACACTGTGAGTTGAAAACTACCTTATTTGGGACAAATAAGGAGACAAAAGACAAATTTTTAATTGTTTCTAAAAAGTGACTTTGGTCAACTTTTGTTGAAAAAGTTTATTTAAAACTCAGTAACTTTTTTCAACTTTGTTGAGTAAATTTATTCAATACTACAAGGACCTTTAATCAACTTTATTGAGTAAATTTATTAAATATTACTAAGGACCTTTATTCAACTTTTACTAACTTTATTCAACTTTACTGAGTAACTTTATTCAACTTTACTGAGTAACTTTATTCAACTCTTTCAAGTAACTTTATTCTACTTTTGAAAGTAACAGGGTTTCTACAACATGAGAAAACATGGAAGACCTGGAATTCTCATGGAATTTTCTTTCTTACCATGACATTTTTTTTTCTCCATTTATTTAATTTCTTCACTTCATGATGTTTATTAAGTTTTACCAAAAGCAATAATATACTTTTTCTTACAAAAAAAAATCTCATAAAAATAAAGAAATAATAAAATAAAAGAAAAATACTTAAATACTTTAAAATACTTCAAAATACTTTAAAATGCTTCAAAATGCTTCAAAATACTTTAAAATACTTCAAAATACTCCAAAATAATAAAAAATACTCCAAAATAATAAAAAATAATAAAAAATAATAAAAAATAATAAAAAATCCTTAAAATTACTTCAAAATATTTCCAGATACTTCAAAATCTTTAAAGACACTTTAAAATACTTCCAAATATATTTATATACTTCTAAATACTTAAAAACACTGAAAAATATTTCAAAATACCTAGAACCACTTCAAAATACTATAAAAAAACTTCAAGATATTTCAAAATTCTAATTACTTTAAAATATTTCTATATACTTCTCAATGTTTCAAAATACTTTTAAAAACTTCAGAATATTTAAAAATACTTAAAACTACTTTAAAATACTCTAAAATATTTTAAAATACTTCAAAATATTTAAGAAAAACTTAAAAATACTTAAAAATATTTCCTAATACTTCACAATGTTTCAAAATACTTGAAAATACTTCAAACTATTTCCATCTACTTTTCAATATTTCAAACTACTTTAAAATACTTTAAGATTTTTAAAAATACTTAAAAATATTTTAAAATACTTCAGACTACTTCAAAATACTCAAAAATATTTTAAAATACTTAAGACTACTTCAAAATTCTCAAAAATATTTTAAAATCCTTCAACATATTTAAAAATTCTTATAATTACTTTAAAATATTTCCAAGTACTTTAAAATATTTAAATATACTTAATATTACTTTAAAATCCTTCAAAATATCTAAAACTTCTTAAAATTACTTTAAAATCCTCCAGAATATTTAAAAATTCTTCAAATTACTCAAAAATATTTCCAAATACAGTAAAATTCCAATTATCCGGTTAAATTGAGACCAGATTCGATCTGTATAATCGGAATTAAAATAAAAAATTATATATTTTGAGAAATGAAACATCATTGAGAATTTTAAAATCAGTTTGCTTTGGAATGAATCAAGTATGATTAAATTTGTAACTTTATTAAAAAAAGTAATTATATTTTAACATTTCTATCAATGAAAATTGTATTCATGAAGAAACTCGCTATACCTAATCGTTATTAATTTATTCAAAAGTTGCAATATGTACATTTAATTATCTAAACCTTAAAAAATGTTTAAACTTAAATGAATTATAAAAAAGAAATTCTGAACTTAAAAAAGTCCAGATATTTGGAATCAGGATAATTGAAATGTTATTGTAATTCAAAATATTTAAAAACACTTCAAAATGCTTAAAAATATTTAATTATATTTCCAGAATTACTTTTAAATTCTTTAAAATATTTAAAAATTCTTAAAATTGCTTAAAAATATTTCCAAATATTTCAAAATATTTAAAATTACTTAAAATTGCTTTAAAATATTTTCAAATACTTCAAAATATTTTAAAATACTTGAAATTTCTTCAAAATATTTCGAAATGACTCAAATTTCTTTAAAATGTATCAAAATACTTAAAACTACTTTAAAATATTTAAAAATGCTTTCTAAAACTTCATAATATTTTAAAATACTTCAAAATGCTTCAAAATAATATAAAATACTTACAAATTTCTGAAATATTTAAAACTACTTCAAAATATTTCAAAATGACTCAAATTTCTTTAAAATGTATCAAAATACTTCAAAATATTTAAAATTACTTAAGATTTCTTTAAAATATTTGTGACACGATCTGAAGAAAGGGACCTTACAAGCATTTGAAATTAGGTTAAATTTGCTGACAGTTTTAACTTAATTATTGCTTCCCTTTTAAGAGAAAAACTGTTTTTGTCTGCAAATAATTAAAAGAGAAGCAATAATTAAGTCAAAACTGTCAGCAAATTTAACCTAATTTCAAATGCTTGTAAGGTCCTTTCTTCAGATCGCGTCACATTTAAGAATACTTCAAACTAGTAAAAATCCTTAAGATTACCTCAAAATATTTCAAAATATTTCAAAATCTTTAAAAACACTTTAAAATACTTAAAAATATTTAAATATACTTAAAATTACTTTAAAATCCTACAGCATATTTAAAAAATCTTATAATTACTTTAAAACATTTCCAAATACCTCAAAATATTTAGAAACAAATAAAAATATTTAATTGGATTCTTTATTTCTAACTGCTTTTTATTTTTTCCTTTTTAGGGAGACTTCAAGTCGCAGAAAGAAGCAGCTTGGGCTATCACTAACATGACTTCGGGTGGATCTGTACATCAGCTGGCAATTCTTGTCCAAATGGGAGTATTGACACCATTTTGTAATCTTCTCGCTTCTAAAGATTGGAAAATTGTCATGGTTGTACTTGACGGTCTGACAAATATTTTCCAAGCTGCCGAAAAAATGGGAGAAGTCGAGCGAATTGCCATTATGATTGAGGAAGCTGGAGGTCTTGATAAACTCGAAATTTTACAACACCACGAAAATGAACAAGTTTATCAAAAGTCCGTAGCATTGATTGATTCATACTTTGCAGAAGCGGTACGTTTTTCATTCTCTTTTTTTCAATTTACCAAAATCAGTTTCCATTAATGCAATTTAATTCATGTAATCATAAATTCAATTTAATTTATTTAATGATAACTGCAATTTAATTTATGTAATTATAACTACAATTTAATTTATGTAATCATAACTGCAATTTAATTTGTTTAATCATAACTGCAATTTAATTTATGTAATCATAAATGCAATCACAATGGAATTAATAGAATCATAAATGTATAAATGCATCAATATTGAAATTAAAATTTATTTATAATCTTTGATGTACGATTTGTTATTTTTCAGGAGGCGGAAGATCCGAATATCGCACCATCAACTGTCGACGGCCAATTGAATTTACAAACCGGAGCTGCTCCGCAGGGTGGTTTTAATTTTTAAAAAAACTCTAAAGCCAAAATTTAAATAAGATTTTCATTTTGTATATAACTCAAAGGCTTCCGAGAGAAACTGAAACACGTTGAAATTTAATTTCACTAATCTGACTTATAAAGGAAGAAAAACAATTGTTTCATCTCAGTTGAATGGCAAAAAGCGCTTTTTAAGAAAAAGTGCCGAGGTTTGCGTCAATTTGAAAATTCAATGAAACAAAAGTTTTAGAAGGCGCGATCGCGCAATTTATTTTCTTGAGTTATTATTTTCGCCTCGGCATTTGTCAGTAATATCCAAGGCGCCAATTTTCTTCTCTTCAACTTGACGAATTAGTATTACTATTAAAAAAAAAAAAAAAATACATCCTAGATTATTTTATGGTACAATACAGGATTAATAATTATTTAAATTTCCATGCTCGTCACTTTTAGTTTTTATCAACCGTTAGTGATTTCTAAATTTTGTTCTCAGGACACGCTGTGTTCTCATATTCTTTTCATCGTGATAAAAATGCGATGCGACTCTTTCTGTTTTTATTAAAATCACCAAAAATACACTCGCATCGCTTTGTCCGACATTGTGTTTAAAAAAAAGTTTACAAGTGTAATATTTTCTATTTTTATTACTGTCCAATAAAGTTTTTGATACAAAAAAAGAATTCATTCATTTTGGGGGTAGACAATTTTATAGCCGTGATTTGCAAGAAAATGTTAAAACAAATTACATAAGCTACTTATTAAATAATAAGTAATACATTACTTACTAATTTAATAATAAGTAATAAATTACTTACTAATTTAATAATAAGTAATAAATTACTTACTAATTTAATAATAAGTAATAAATTGCTTACTAATTTAATAATAAGTAATAAATTACAAATCATTTTAATAAAATATTGCATTACAAACATTCAACACAATACCAGCACAGTTGCATTTTTTCACATTTTGTTGTTTTTAAAAAAACAAAAGTTCTTTTATGTACTTCAAAAAGTAAGTTTTTTTGCTTCCTCATAAGGAAGCATTGTTTTTTTTTTAATTGTAAAACTTTGCTGCAATTGCATTGAAAAACGACACAAGCATAATTGGAAAATAAATGCACCTACTTATGATAATCTTAATATTAGTAGCTTTTAATAAATAATGATATAATTAATGTATATACAATTAACGGAATATATAATTTGTAATTATAGAAAAAAACTAATTATGTATGTACAAAATTTTTTAATACACGCAATTATAAAATACGCTTAGCAAATTACTGGCGTGCCATTTTTAACGTCATTTTCATGATTTTCAAATGAATCGAAATTTATATGAAAAAATGTTAAATGAAAAAACGTAGATTTCAAAATCGCAGAATTTTTTTAAATTTTCCGATCGAAGAGATAAAAATCTCGAAGAGAAAAAGGTTTTTTTTTGTAAATTTTAGGTTCTTGATACCTTTCCTGGATTTTTCTTTTTTTAAATTGTAAAAAACTGATAAATTGCTTAAAATGTATTTAGGGTATAATAAATCTTTTGGAGTATATTTGTTATAAATATAGATACAAAAATTAAAATTTGGTTTAAAAAGTAATCTTTTCGCTTCCATATAGAAAAAGCTTTGTTTAAAAATTATTTTGTTTGTAAATTATTTTGTTTGAAAATTATTTTGTTTAAAAATTGTTTTACTTTCATTTAGTTAAGGTAAAAAATATATTAAGTTAAGGTAATTCTTGTTATGCAGATTGCCAAAAAAATTTCAGGAACACTGTCAAATTTGCAAAAAATTCAGAATAAATAAAATTCAATTTAAATCAGATCGATTTTCTTTGACTTAAAATATCAAATAAAATGTATCTTGTAAAAATGACAAGATAGGCTTCTTAATATAAGATTTTAATTATTCTAGCGAGCGTATAAATTGTACTTAAAATGCAGGAAGGGTAATACAAAAAAAGGCTTATTATTTGTACATTATTGCAGAGTTTTAAACTGTCGTAAAATATTTTAAATAGTAAAATGAAAAAACAAAATATTATTTATTATAATAGTAAAATATTTTAAATAGTAAAATAAAATAAATAATAGTAGAATTAAAAAAAGTTGGCATTTTTTAAAAATGAATGAAATTTACATATCATAAAATGTACATGACTTTTAATCATTCATCATCATCATCATTTAATTTAATGTACATAAATTTCTACATCATAAATTTTACCTTTTGTTCTATTACCCATTTTTTCTTACAATGGACAGATTTTTCACAGTTTCACGAAACTTTCCATAAAAAACTATAAAAATATTGTATTTTCTAAGATAAGTAAAGATAAATACAAGCTGAGCATTACCATTTCTAAATGTATACCTAAACTAAGCAGAGTTCAATGAAATCGTAGAAATCAAATGATTCTAAAATTTAAAAAACTCTAAATTTGACCAGAAGCAGTTCTACAACAAAAAAGGAATAAATTATGCAGTTTGATAATTTTAAAATTACTACCTTTTCTGTTTACTGCAAAAAAATAAACCTCATTCAGTAAAACTCAAATCTCTTTGGTTCCAGTAACGAATTTACGTAATAAAAGCAATCGAATAGTTAAAGGAACTACAGTCGTAGAACAGCGAAAATCGTGACATTTTGACATTCAATTTAAATCGAAAAAGAACTATTCGGATTTTCTGAATGACAAAGTCGCTTTTAAAACAATTTACTTTTTTAAAATTAGTTTTAAAAATAAGAAAAAAGTAAAATAAAAATAAAAACTGAACATTATATTATTTGAATAAAAACAATGTATTATTTGAATAAAAACAATATATTATTTGAATAAAAACGAATTTCATTTAGTTAAGTTAGTTAATTTAGTTTTCATTTGCAATTTAGTTTTAAAATTAGAAGCAAATATCACGATGGATTTGTAATGCAAACAAAAATGAAAAATAAACCTATTTTTGTCACTGCTGTACTTAGATTTTAATTTTTATAGTGAGATCAATTATCTTAGTTTGATTTAAAGTTGTCTCACAACTCGAAATTCTCAACTAAGTACGAACAATTAATAAAAGCCGCTAAATATTAGTTTCGTTTAGTATATTACTTTCTGATAATTGTGGTATTACGTATTGAATTACGAGATTATTTTTTTGGTCACTATCGTCCAAGAAAGTCACTTTGATCTGTAACCAAAAAGTGAAAGACGAACGCAGCTTTTTTTCGGTCAAAAGTCGCTTGCGTTGCTCTATTTCTTAACTGTCGATCGTCTCGGCTTCGCGGTGGATCCCGCAAGAAAATCGATCCGAAAAGTGTAGCTGAAAAAAGAAGAAACAATTGATTAAAAATTGTAAGAAAATTAAAAAACCTTTTTATGAAACTAAAAAAATTCTGGAAAAAATTTTAGTTAAAAAACGATATGTAATAGAAGAGAATAACTAGGACTGAAAAAAAGGAAATTTGTTCCTATTTTCATTTTATTTTTTTATTAATTTCATTTTTTTAAGAATTTCATTTTGTAAAATGATTTATTATTGAAATTATTATGAAAAAAATGAAATTAATAAAAAAATGAAATTAATAAACAAAAGGGATTAATAAAAAAATGAATAATTTTAAGTTACAAAACATGGCAAAGAAAGAGAACAGTTAAAAGAAAAAATTAGAAATTGAAAACATGCCTATTTTAAAAATGTAATAATTGCGTGAAAATTACCTAGAGTTTTTGCATCTAAACCGTTGTCTTGCGTGTGATTTAAAAGCTCCTTCAAAAATGCACAAATGTAGAGAAAAACGGTTCTCCTAATTTCTGGCAGTTGCATGACGATCTGTTAAAAGTTTGATGAATTAGTGATTTTTGAATTTTGCTTAAAATTGTAAGTTACATTCACGAATTGGACCACTTTGTGGTTATAATTTATTTTTTATTCTAAGTTTTATAAATTAAGAAAATAAAAAAACAGAACTTCCTCTATGAGGAAGCAAGATAAAATATTCATTTTTATTTTTTATCTTAAAACGCGTGTTTCACGATTTTGAAAATGGTAATTTAATTTCTATCTACCTCTTTACACTTCCAGTAGTTTGTAGCAGTAGATAAGCAAACATTATGATGATTGTATGGAATAATTGGTTCCGCAGTTGAATCTAACAAGAGAAGTAGCGCTTCTGCTACGGAATGCACTTCTCCAGCTATTTCTGAATGTTAAGAAAATTATTTACTAACAGTAACGAAAAAGAAAGTTAACAGACGAATTTTTAAATTAGCAACATTGAAGAAATTAAAATTTTGAAGTTGAAGAAATTTTAAAGTATCAACTTGTTTTTTTCTAAAAAAAAAAAAGAAGAAAAAGACTATTGTTTCTTGCAAAAAAAAAGAAAAAACTGTTTTTTACACAAACAAGAAAAAACTGTTTTTTGCACAAAAAAGAAAAAACTGTTTTTTGCACAAAAAAGAAAAAAAACTATTGCTTTTTGAAAAAAAAAGAAAAAAACTGTTGTTTTTTGTAAAAAAGAAAAGAATCCGTTCTTTTTGGCAAAAAAGTGAGTAATAAAAGTTCATGCAGGAAAAATTCTCGTGGATTTAAATTTTGAGTATTAAAATTATTTTTAAGGATACGCATAGGATCTTGACTTCCAATGTCCAGCCAATCTCTAATAGCTATAATTTCGCTGCGAAGACCTCGTTTTTCAAAAAGTCCTGGAGTTTTGATCCCATGACGATACAATCGGTCAACTAGTAGCCAAATTTCTTTAGGCACTGTATAAGGTTCTTGAGATAGATTTTTATTATTTTCCTAAAAGAAAAAACAAAAGCATAACAACTGATTTTTGCAACTTCAAAATTGAATTCAAATTAGTTTTTCTAATTTTAATTGGAATAAATCTCAATTTTAGGGCTTGAATTAGTACCGATTTTTACAAGGAAAAAAAATTATTTAGGAAAATATTATTAACAGAATATTATAAACGAAATATTATTAACAAAATACTATTAACAAAACATTACGAAGGAAATATTATTATCAAAGTACTATTAACAAAATATTATGAACGTAATATTAACAAAATACTATTAACAAAATACTAGTAACAAAATACTATTAACAAAATACTATTAACAAAATACTTTTAACAAAATACTTTTAACAAAATACTTTTAATAAAATGTTACGAACGAAATATTAACAAAATACTGTTAACAAAATTTTACAAACGAAATATTATTAACAAAATATTACAAACGATATTACAAAAAGATAAACCGAAAACAATTATTAATGATTTGTTGACTAATGTCAAAATTTGATAAAAATCCATTTGACGAACTGTGATAAGTAATTATTGATTTATTCAGTTTCTGAATAAATTTGATAATTTTTACAAAAGAAATACTGAACGTACTGTCATTTAAAAAAAAACCATAAAATTGTAATCGAATTAATAACTTTCAAATAATTGAGTTTTAAAATGAGAAAAATAAAAAGAATAAAAAATAAAAATTAATTATACTGAAATGAAAATTATAGAAGAAAAATAAAAAAAATAAAATAAAATAAAAATTAATTATACTGAAATGAAAATTATAGAAGAAAAATAAAAAATAAAAATTAATTATACTGAAATAAAAATTATAGAAGAAAAATAAAAAAAAATAGACGATAATCAAATGAATTTTATAGCAAATTTGTAATTAAATTCATCTAAACAGAGTTTTACAAACTAATTTTCATTTTTCAATCTAATCGCAAATGTTGTTTCAATTATTATAATTATTGTCCTAATGATAAATTTTCTAAATTATTCATTTTCAAATAAATTTCTAAATTACCAATTCCATTATCCTCCCAATAGGAATTTCTCTGATAGGAACTGGAATGTGTACTAAAGCTTCCATTGAAGAGCCAAAACAACTTCTTTCATAAGTACCTGAAAGTAACCAAAATAATCATTAAAATACAAAAAAAAATATTAATTACAATATAATAATTATAACGAAAACAAAAATGTAGCAAGAAAAAAACATTGAAATGAATGAAAACATTGTAACGAAAAGAAAACATTCGAATAACAAAAAAATATTATAACGAAAAGAAAACATTCAAATAACAAAAAAATATTATAACGAAAAGAAAACATTCAAATAAAAAGAAGACATTAAAGAAATTCAAATAACAAAAAAACGTAATGAAAAGAAAACATTCGAATAACAAAAAAAATCATATCAAAAAGAAGACATTAAAGAAATTCAAATAACAAAAAAACATAACGAAAAGAAAACATTCGAATAACAAAAAAACATTATAACGAAAAGAAACCATTTAAATAAAAAGAAAAAATTGAAGTGCAAAAAAACATTGAAAAGAAAAATAAACATTGAAATGAAAAAAATAAACTTTGAAATAAAGAAATTTAAAAAACAACGAAAAAGACAATCATTGAAATACAAATAAATATACTAAGAAATAAGTTAAAATAAAAAACAAAGTATCATTAAAAGTATCCATTTTAAAAACAATCATATTTTTCCAAAATCACATTTTTAAATAAATTTAAAAAAAATATGAGAATGTAAAAAAGAACGTTCTAGATAGTAAATATTCACCTGTTACTGTAATAAAAATATCTTTTCCACCTTCCAAGTGTAAAACTAAAATATCATAAAGTTTATCCTCTCCAGAATTTAGTTTACAGGCCGATTTTTTATCAACCAGAACTTGAATCTTTACATCACACTTCTCTCCTGTTGAGAAATAATTTTTTAATAAATTAAAAATTTACAATAATAATAATTCATTTATTTTAATAAATAATTTTTTCAAATCTTAATAAAAAATTTTTTTCAAATTTTTTTTGTTCAAATCTGTCCACAATGTTGATAACGTTTTTTGTTTATGTTGCAAATGTTTACTCAATATTTATAAATACATTACTTGCATTGGAAGAAAATTCATTTAACAAACGAACAACAACAAAAAAATAAAAAATAAATTGTTAATATTACAAAATAAGTCTTACCAGGTTCTATAAAACCAGTGTAAGGGTCTATATTTAACCAATCTTTACAATAACTGGTGTCGTCAAGCTTTTTAATAAATTCAAACTTCACTGGAACCTGAAACAAGAATTTTTTTATATTATATTTTAAAGTAATTTTAAGTATTTTTAAATATTTTTAAGTAATCTGTAGCATTTTAAAGAAGTTTCAAGTATTTTTGAATATTCTAAAGAAATATGAAATATTTTTAAATATTTTGAAGTATTATGAGGTTTTTTCTGTAAGAAGGAGTATAAACATCTGGCAAAAACTTGTTAAACATCATTAAACGTCATAAACTAAAGAAATTAAATTAAGAAAATATATTTCCATGATATAATTGAAAATTCCATGAGATTTCCATGATTCCATGAGGAATAATGAAATTCCATGAGAATTCCATGTTTTCGAGAGTTGTAGAAACCCTGTAATAATAAAAATAGTACATAATAATAAAAATAGTAAATAATAATAAAAATAGTACATAATAAAAAAATAGTACATAATAATAACAATAGTACATAATAATAAAAATAGTACATAATAATAACAATAGTTCATAATAATAAAAATAGTACATAATGAAATTGAAATATAATGTAATTAAAAATACTATAATACAATAATAACATTAATGCTAATAATTTTAAAAACTAATAACAACAATAATACAGTCAGCTCTACGAATAGTGCCGCGGATTTGCACAATTTTGCACAAAGGAAACAAAAGACGCTCAAGTGAAAACAAAAAAAAAACGGCACTAATCGTGAAGTTTTAGTGAAACTATTCGTAGAGATTTAGTGGCACTATTCATAGAGTTGACTGTACTAATAAAAAAAGAATAATAACAACAAATCGTTACTTACTGGAACGATTTCGATAACAAATTCACTCTAAAGAAAAGTTTTAGAATCTTGATCTAACCTGGCCAGTGTTTGCAATAATCAGATCCTTTCTGCTTGGTTCAAGAAACCTGAGCGTATCAAAAATGATTTCCGTGGCATCGACCATCACTTGAGGCAAGAATTCGTTTTCAAGCTTATCCAATTTCTTCATTACTTCCTCGTGTATTTTACGATATTTAACTCTATCTATTACGCTAATCTGGAAACAATTTCATTAAAAATCAAGATTATTGTCTTAAGTTTAAGCAATTAAACACTAGAATTAATCAATTCGAAAAATCAGCTATAGGAAAGCAAATGTAAAATAGTTGAAGATTTTCTTTTAAAAATAGAATTAGAAATCTACATTAATTAAGATGTATTCTTTATCTGCAGATTCAGGGTTTCTATGAATTTTTCTTCCCAAAATTCCATGAGTTTTCCATGATTTCCATGAAACATGTAGAAAAATTTCCATGATATTTTTTAATGTATTTTTTCATTAAAAAATTAATTTTTCAATATTTTGTAAGCATTTAAATTACGTTTGAAATAATTTTCAAAAAATAATTTTCTGTAGAATTTAAATTAGTCTAGACCATTGTTTTTAATTTTAAAACTCTTTTAAATCATTTTAAACTAATATGGATTTATTGAATAAATGAAATAATAATATAAAGGATTTTGAAACATTTAGAAGTATTTTGAAGTATTTTGAAGTATTTTGAAGCATTTTGAAGTATTTTAAAGTATTGAGAATTTTTAAATAGTTTGATGTATTTCTAAATATTTTGAAACACTTTTAAATATTATGCAAAATTTTCAAGTAGTCCGGAGTATAATAATATACTTTTAAAATATTAAAAAAAACAAATATTTTAAAATCTGTTTATAATTTAATCAATATTTAAAATACTAGTATTTTCAAATACTTTGAAAGATTTTGAAGTATTTTAAAATATTTTAAAGTATTGGAAAGTAAGTGAGAAATATTTTATAGTAATTTTAAGCTTTTGGGATATTTCTAAGTGTTTTGAAATATTTCATATTAATTTTAAGCTTTTGGAATATTTCTAAGTGCTTTTCAATATTTTCAAGTATTTTTAAATATTTTAAAGTATTTTTAAATAACTTAAAGTACTTTAAAGTATTTTAAATTATTGAAAAATATTTTGAAATATTTTACAGTAATTTTAAGAATTCTATATATTTTGGAGAATTTTTAAATCCTATTTTGAAGAATTTCTAAATATTTTGAAGAATTTTTAAATATTTTGAAGTGTTCTGAAATAGTCTAAAGTATTACAATACTTTTAAAATAATTTAAAAAATCAAAATTTAAATATCTGTTTATAGTCTATTTAATACTGAAAATACTAATATTTTCAAATACTTTGAAGTATTGTGAAGTCTTTTAAAGTCTTTTTACGTGCATTCAAATATTTTTAAGTATTTTTAAGTGTTTTTAAATATTTTGAGGTATTTTTCAATATTTTGAAGCATTTTAAAATATTTTGAAGAATTTTTGAATATTTTCAAGTATTTTCAAGTAGCCTGAAGTACAATAATATATTTAAAATATTTTCAAGTGCTATTGAACACTTTTGATCCACTACGAAAACGATAGTGAAAATAGGCGCAAATTTTATTTTCATAGAAAAAACTAAAAGAAAATTTTATATTTTTTTGCATTTACTAAATATACACTGTTTTTGGAACTTTATTCGAAAATATGCACCGTTTTTGGAAACTTATTCGAAAATATGCACCGTTTTTGGAACTTTATCCATAAATTTGCACCACAATTTTATTCGACAGTTATTAATAGAATTAATTTAAAACATAATTTTAAATAAATTATTTAAATTTTAAATAAATTAATTAAATTTTAAATAAATTAATTAAATTTTAAATAAATTGAAATTGTTGAATTGTTATTACTAATTTACAAGTGAAATAAATTATAACTTCTTTTTCTATTTCGGAGTGAATGAAAATTTCTTTTCTTCATTATAAGCAAGTATTGCAAGATTTTTATTAAACAACAATTATTATTGAATTTTATTATTTACCTGAGAATCAAAAATGGCACTGACTGGTTTATGGTCTGACAACTTTAGCACAGGATGACTTCGATATTCAATAGAAACAATAGCGTCTCCTTTCCATAAAACACGATCACACCAAGCAGGCGCTCTGCCTTTTTCGCTATTTCAAATACAATAAAGCAATAGATTTTTAATTAAATAAGTATATTAAATGCTAAATAAAAATTATATATAATAAATAATAAATATATAATAAACAAGGCTTCCCTATGAGGAAGCAATAATAAATATATAATAAATAAAACTACATAAAAATAATAAATATATAATAAATAAAACTACATAAAAATAATAAATATATAATAAATAAAACTACATTAAAATAATAAATATATAGTAAATAAAACTACTATATATAGTATTTATTTACTATATATAGTAAATAAAAATAATAATTAACTACAAAACTAAATTGCGAATTTTGAGAATGAAATATTGAAAATTTTGTAAAAACTACAAAAGTTTACTAAAGATTCAATCGTGGATTTTTAGTAATTAATTATATAAGGCTGTAAGAGCTGTAAAAATTAATTTCAATTGTTGCTAATTAAAAGAACTCTTCTCACGGTGTTTTAGAAAACACTCATCTGTTTTGAAAATATGTTTTTTAAGAAGTTATTAACTTATTTCTTCAAGAAGTTGTCAACCCTTTCTTTCAAGAAGTTAACAATTTATTTTTTCAAGTAGTTGTCAACCCTTTCTTTCGAGAAGTGAACAATTTATTTTTCAAGCAGTCGTCAACCTTTTCTTTCAAGAAGCTATCAACTCTTTTTTCAAAGAAGTTACCAACTCTTTTTTCAAAGAAGTTACCAACTCTTTTTTCAAAGAAGTTATCAACTCTTTTTTCAAAGAAGTTATCAACTCTTTTTTCAATAAGTCGTCAATTTACTTTTGCAACTTATTACCTCGAGTCCCAATTATCCGAGCCTGGATCGTATTTATAAGTTGGCTTAAATTTAATATCAGCTTCTTGAAATTCCGTGAAAACCCTGCCGAGTTTGCGTTGTTGTACAAGTTGATCCAGTTGTAAAACAGGTGTAAATTGTCCGGAGTTTATGTATTCCTTCGCAGTAGCTGCATCCATTTCCGTTATTCGATAATTTAAATCTCCCAGCCAGTAAATTTGGCTGCAAATAAATTTAAAAATCGTCACAATTACAATGTTTCCTCTATGAGAAAGCAAAAACGGTCAAAAAAGGTACAAATCTATTATCCTTAAATACCAGAAAGTCAAAAAATAAATAAATAAATAAAATAAAATAAAATAAGCAATCTGTTAAAAAATCAGTTAAAAGAGACAATATCAGTCGAACTGATTTAAAACAATTAAATCGTAAATTGCAGATTTCTTTTTTATTCTATTATTAATAATCGCTTAAAATTAACATACTTATGGTCTCTGAATCCTTTAGGTATGAATGATATGGCGTTGTCAATGCATCGTGAAAAGGAGAGTCTAGAACAAATATCCATGTAGTCTTGATTGCGTCTCTCGAATTCCTCGCAGTGTGCCGCTAAATGGGCATTCACGAAAGAAACGGTGGTATTGTGGAATGAAATACTGACTCCGACGCCTCCTTTATTTCCCTGCATGGTTTTCAAATTTTCAAATTAAAAAGCGAAACTGTCAAAACTTGATATTATTTCATGTTCATTTTATTCACAAATTCACGGGACGAATTCCTTTAACTACAAACTAAATTATTATGAATGTGTAAAATAAAAAGATAAAAATAAATAACATGATTTTAAATTCAAGAGTTTAGAATTTCATTTAATAATTTAATAATTTCATTTCAATTAATAATTTAATAATTTCATTTCATTTAATAATTTAATAATTTCATTTCATTTAATAATTTAATAATTTCATTTCATTTAATAATTTCATTTCATTTCAAATAATCAATAAGAAGTTGATTTTAAAGAATGAAATCTTTGAAATAATAATTGAAAACAAACAAATTTCAGAATTTTACCATTTTGCCCATAATTCCAGTGCCGACGGTGTCAACGGAAACATTTTTTATGAACGGTATGTGACCGTCTTGAGCAAAGACAATCAACATCATTCCCACGAGTCTAACCAACGCCACTTGTCCGTAAGTTGCCTTTGGATGAAGCGACTTTGTGACGACTTGTCTGAAACAATTGTCATTCATGTAAACAAATAATTCGTTAATTAATTCATTTATTCATTCAATTTTTCATTCATTTGTTTGTTAATTCAATTATTCGTTCGTTCATTCAATTTTTTATTTATTTGTTTGCTAATTCAATTATTCATTCGTTCGTTCATTCATTCACTTTTTCATTCATTTGTTTGTTAATTCAATTATTAATTCGTTCAATTTTTTATTCGTTAATTCAATTACTCATTCGTTTTTTCATTCAATTTTTCATTCATTCATTCTTTCGTTCCTTTATTCATTCGTTCAATTCTTTATTAATTTATTCGTTAATTCAATTATTCATTCGTTCGTGCATTCATTCGTTCAATTTTTTATTCATTTATTCAATTATTCATTCATTCGTTCATTCATTCATTCTTTCATTCGTTCGTTTATTCATTTCTTAAACAAATTTTAAAACTCCAAAATATCTTCTACAATCTGCTATAAAGCATTGTAGACAATTTTAAAGTCTACTAAAAAAATTGATCTTCGCTTTTTCCACTTTATGCATTTTTGTGAAAAATCGAGAACTCATTTTAATCTTTTTATCCAAATCAAGGCACTTGTTATTAAAAGGTACAAGCATTTCTTTTGTAAAAAGCAAAGTGGAAATAGAACGTTGAAGATGGATGCAGAAAATTGTTAATTTACAGAAAACTAAATTAACTTTAGGAGGAAAAGAATTATTTTTCACCTCCACTCTTCTTCCCTTGGGGTGTCATTAAAAAGAAAAGCCTCTTTACTTAAATCGAGTTCCTGAAATCCGATGGCGTACAAATCGGGCGCTACAGGATCACTACTTAACCATTCTTCTAAAGTTATTCCACTCGGCGATTGACCATTTACATTCCAAGTGCCGATAAAAAACCTACAAACATTTTTCGTATAAATACTTTTTAAATGCAAAACATAATAATATAACGATAGTAATGAATATAATAATTTTCAGGAATCAAAGTTCTTTTTTTGTTCAATTTTAGGTGTAAAAGGGAATTTTTAATTTTAAGAAAAGAAATTTTTAATTTTAAGAAAAGGGATTTTTAATTTTAAGAAAGGGGAGTTTCAATCATAAAAAAAGGATTTAGAAAGAAAGAAAGATTTTTAGAAAGAAGAAAAAAAGGATAATATTGTAATATTTAAAAACTTAAAGAACGTTAGTTAATTTCTTGCTATTAAATTAAAAATACGTAATTGATTTCCTTTCATTCCATGAGTTTTACATGATCTCCATGAGAAAAATAGAAAAATTTACATGATATTTTGTGTCTGTATCTGTGTATATATTAAAAAAATGAATTTTTCAATATTTTGTAAGAATTTGAATTACTTTTGAAAAAATAGAATTTTTTTAATTAATGCTCTTAGGCTTATTGAAAAAATAACTTTCTATATAATTGAAATTATTCAAGGTCATTATTTCTAATATTAAAACCATTTTAAATATTTTGAAGTATTTTGAAGTATTTTAAAGTATTTTAAAGTATTTTGAAGTATTTTGAAGTATTTTGAAGTACTCTGAAGTATTTTTAATGCTTTTAAAACATTTTGAAAAACTATAATATTTTTAAATCTTTTTTACTTTATTTAATACTTAAAATACTAATATTTTTAATCACTTTGAAATGTTTTGAAGTAACTTTAAATATTTTGAAGTCTTTTAAAGTAATAAAAAGTATTTTGAAGTATTTTAAAGTAGTTTTAAGTATTTTCGAAGATTTTAAAGTAATTTTAAGTATTTTAAAGTAGTTTTCAGTATTTTGGAAAGTTTTAAATACATTTTAAGCAATTTTAAGTATTTTGAAATATTCTGAAGTAGTTTAAAGCATTTTAAATTAGTTTTAAATATTTTGAAATATCTTAACGACATTTTAAGTATTTTTAAAAGTATTGATGTATTTTAAAAAATTCTGAAACATTGGGATACATTTGGAAATATTTTAAAGTAAATTTAAGTATTTCGAAGTAGTATGAAATATTTTAAAGTATTTTTAAACATTTAGAAATATTTTAGAGATTTTGAAGTATTTTTGATATTTTGAAATATTGGGAAGTATTGAGAAGTATTTGGAAATATTTTAAAGTGATTTGAAGTATTTTTAAATATTTTGAAAGATTGTCGAATATTTTGAAGTATTTTAAGTAATTTTAAGTATTTTTAAGTATTTTAAAAATTTTAAAGTATTTTAAAGGATTTAGTAACATTGGAAAGTATTTAGAACTATTTTAAAGACATTTTATGTATTTTTACATATTTTGAATTATTTTTAAGTGTTTTTAAATATTTTGGAGTATTTTAAAGCAGAAGTATTTTAAAATCATTGAAAAGTATTTTTAAAAATTTTAAAGTATTTTGAAACATTGAGAAGTATTTGGAAATATTTTTAAGTATTTTGAAAAAGAAGAGGAAAAAGGTCTGAACTATTTTAAAGTACTTACTTTTTTTTTAAATAACTTTAAAATATTTTTAAATCTTTGTATGCCTTATATAATACTTATAATAATATTTTTTAAAAATTTGAACTATCTTGAAGTATCTTTAAATATTTTTAAGTCTTTTAAAGTAATTTTAAGGATTTTGTATTATTTTAAAGTAATTTTTAGTATATATATATTTAAATATTTTTAAATATTTATAACTATTTTTAAGTATTTTTAAACCTTTATAAGCTTTGTTAAATATTTTGAAGTATAGGGAAGTATTTGAAAATATTTTAAAGTAATCTAAACTATTATTAAATATTTTAAAGTACCTAATTAAAACTATTTTTAAATATTTTAAAGTAATTAAAACTATTTTTAAATATTTTAAAGTGATTTAAACTATTTTTAAATATTTTAAAGTATTTTGAAGTAGACTGAAGTATTGTAGAATAGTTTGAAGTATTTTTAATTATCTGGAAGTAATTTTAAATATTGAAAGTATTTTTAAGTAGCCTGAAGTATTATTGTTGAAAAATTATAAAAAAATCTTATTGAAAATCTTATTGAAATTAGAGGAAAAGGGGGAAAAACACATACTTGATTTTAGGTGTTTTAGGGAATTTTCTTTAAAAAAGGGGAAAAAAGGTGGATTAGGTAAAAATGTGGATGAACTGTGCTCCCTGTAATGATAATAATAATTATAAACATAATGTAACACGAATTGAAAACATTTTGTTTTTAAAGTGATAAAAAAGTAATAAGAAAAGTAATAAAAAAAGTTATATCAAAAAGTATTAAAAAAATGATTAAAAAAGCAAGAACAAAGTAATAAAAAAAGTGAGAAAAAAGTGAAAAACAGTGAAAAAAAGTGAGAAAAAAGTGAAAAAATGTGAAAAAAAAGTGATAAAAAAAGTGATACAGTTATTAATGCGATATTTCGTTTTTCATACATTACGACGGATAAGAACGAATTTAACGAAAATCACCTGAAGACTTCCGTGTAAGTGTAATCGTTCGATTTCCGTTGCATGTGCATTTGCACAAGGGAATCTCTATTAGCCATGGGAGTTTTGCCAGTTGCGATATTATGTCTCGACTCTACTAAATCCGGGCATTCAAGTTCCACCAACTAAAAAAATCGATTTTAATAATTGACGTTCAATTGAAAACTAAAATAATTACACATCAAGAAAATTAAAAATTCTTGAAACTAACTGTATCTACATCCTGCTCTTCTCCACTAGACTCCAAATTCTTGGCGCTATCGGTCAACTTTTTGGTCCACATGTACTCAGACGACGAATACTTTTTCTTCTGGTACACTAAAAAATAGAATCATCGTTAAAATCGCAGAAATTTGAAAAATGTTTGATCCGCAAAATTGCAGTGTATACGAATGAATAATTAAATAAATAATTATATGGATGATAAGTAATAATAATATGGATGAACAATAAAATAAATAATTACATGGATAAATAATTGAATAAATAATTACGTAGATGAATAATTGAATAAATAATTACAGGGATGGATAATTGAATAAATAATTACATAAATAAATAATTCGAACAATTACGGAAATAAATAATAAAAACAATGAATTAAATAAACAAATTACAGGGATGAATAATTACATACAAAATTACACGAAAGATTGTATAAATAAATATAAAAACAATGCTTCCCTATGAGGAAGCAAAATAAATAATGCGACCGAAATATTTAATACGCTAAGATCAAAACAATGTTGACAAAATTTGGAACTATTTTTTCATTCTTTTCAAATCAGATTGCGAAATTCGGTCATCATGAATAAATTAAGATAAACGGTCAGTTAATAACGAGGTTAATAATACAAGTTAATGAAGTTAATTAAAAGTTACTAATTATTATCATTAGTCGATTCGTTCCAATTTGAAAGTTTCGAAACAATTATTTCTGTTAGAAAGAAATAAAAAACAATAAATAAAAAATAAATAAACAAAATAAACAATGAATAAACAAAATAGAAAATAAATAAACAATAAATAAACAAAATAAACAATAAACAAAATAAGCAAAATAAACAATAAATAAACAAAATAAACAAAAGAAACAATAAATAAACAAAATAAACAAAATACACAATAAATAAAAAATAAATAAACAAAGTAAACAATAAACAAAAAATAAATAAATAAAATGACATTCAAAATAAAAAGAATTTTATTTTAAATTAAATTAATTAATAGCAATATGATAAAAGGGTTCATTACTTTCAATAGCACGAAACACTTCGGCCACAAGAGTGCTGGTTTCAATTCCAGGTCTCATTTCAAACGTTAGTTGCACGCGTTTTGAAGAAACGTTGAGATAAACATCTGTTCCGTCTTGTTGTTTTCTATCAGCATCTAGAATAATTTAATACAGTAATTCGTAACTGGAGGTGTCTTATTACAACAGAGAAAATAGTGAGCGAAAAATGCAATTATTTTCCTTACCATTGCCTTATTAATTATTAAAAATGAAAATGAAAACAAAATAAATTAATTTGCACGAAAATAATACTTCCTCGAGGAAACGAAAATTAATTTAAAAAATATCTTCTCATTATTGATGAGAATTTAGTTAAAAAGAGGAAAGAAAAAGAAAAAAGGAAAAAAAAGGAAAAATAAAAAAAAAGGAACAAATGAAACAAAGGAACAAAGAAAAAAAGAGGAAAAAAAAAGAAAAAAAAAGAAAAAGAAAGGAAAAAAGGAATAAAAAATTTATAAAATCGAAATTTACCTATATCACATTTAAAATCTTCATCGATGGAAAGGACTTTTTCTATTGAAAGATCGCTGTGAAATTGGGGAGGGGTTCTTGAAGATATTAAAATCACTAGAGCATACGTGGATCCTTTATTCACAAGCGATAAAATTCGTGCAGCTTTTACCCATCCTTGCATCAGTGATGCTTCAGTTGCCTTTGATTTGAAAATGTTTAATGTAAGGAAGATAAATACCTTTATAAATAAATAAATATAGTAATTTTTCTTAACAAATTCATCAACCTTTTATAAAAAAAATGATTTACGAATTAAATCAAGAAAATTCAAGAAAATACGGGGAATAAGAAATTTATGAAAAGCAAAATACTCTTGAAATAAAAAAGAAACCAAAAAATGTAAAAGGGGTATTTTAAAACGGAGGCAAATAACGAAGGCAAAATTAGTTTTTTAAGGAATGCAATTATACTAAAAAGATAAATTAATCAATCGAAAAAAATGATAGAAAAGAAAATAAGAAAAATGATAAAAAAGAAAAAAAGAAAAATGATAAAAAAGAAAATAAACAAATGATGAAAAAGAAAAAAAGAAAAGAAGAAAAGTGATGAAAAAGAAAAGAAGAACTAGTGGAAAATTATGTTCATTTCATGAACATTTTGCTTCCTCATAGAAAAAAAATTTAAATATAAAAAAGTAATATGGACATATTTTTTCATAAATTCTTGGTAATTAAAATTAATTCAAACTTCAAAATTGTATAAATATTTTTTTTAATATAGAAGAATGTTCCCAAAAAAACTATCACCAAAAAATGATAATTTTAAAATTTATACTATAATATAGTATTTTAAAGGTACAAAATAATTGAACAGTGACCTTTATTTGTATAAAATAATGGTGAAATATACACTTTATATTTATCAATCGATTCATTTTTTAAAGTAGAAAATTTTCCCGAAGAAACAGTAATTAAAAAATGTTAATTTTAAAAGTTATATTATAAAAATAGAATTTTAATTGTCAAAAACAATGAAAAATTGTTATTTACGCATTCAATTCTGAGTAAAATATATACTTTATATCGGTGAATCGATTCCTTTTTAAATGCAGAAAATTTTTTAAGAGGAACTGTCATTAAAATATCAAAATTTGAAAAGTTATATAACAGAATGGGATTTTAAATGTCAAAAATGTTAGTAAATTGTCATTTACTCACCGAATTCTTGGTAAAATATCCACTTTATATAAGTCAATCGATTCGTCTGGATGCAAGGAATACAAATTTCTCACAATCAGAACTTTCTTCAAATTCATCTCTTAAAAAAAATCTAACGCAAAAAACCGGATTATTTAAGGAATATATGGTGTAAAAAAATTTGAATTAGAATTTCTGAAAATCCTTACATGCAAATCTTGATATTCACGAGTGTAAAAAGAACACCAAATTTTATTAAAATCGGTCAAACCATTCTGAAGTTATCCTGGGGACAAAAATATCATATACAATGGGATTTTAAATGTCAAAAATGATAGAAAATTGTTATTTACTCAACCAATTCTTGGTAAAATATAGACTTTATATAGGTCAATCGATTCGTCATGTCTTAAAAAAAATTTAATGCAAAAACCCGGATTTTTTAAGGAAAAAATGGTGTAAAAAAATTTTGAATAAGAATTCTTGAAAATCCCTAAATACAAATCTTGATATTCATGAGTGTAAAAAGTACACCAAATTTTATTAAAAAATCGGTCAAAGCGTTCTCGAGATATCCTGGCGACAAAAAAGGGTGACAAACACATACACACACACACACACATACATCCGGATATTTACTTCAAACTTCGAATTTAAGCTTTTTAGATGAAAGTAAGTCGAATTAGACTATTTTTGGAAAATGGAAAATCTTGACGACTTCAATGCTTCCTTTGAGGAAGCAAAAATCACAAAAATGACCTTTTTTTCTGCCTTCCGGACCATACCCCCCCCCCCCACTCCCCTTAACAAAATAGCAGAATGTTTCAATACATATACTAGAATGACCCAAAAATGCTTGGGAAAAAACTAAAGTCGGAATTCTAATGCTATCAGTCACCCCCCAGGATTCTTTCGTATCGAAAATAAAAATACCACTGTTTATTTATTATTTTTTTAAACATTAGAGGTCACTCAAAGCGTTCAAAGTTACCCATGTATATTGCATGGGAAGATAACAACTTTTCGTTGAATCGGTATAGAATCCATTAAAATCAACATTTCTTGACTAAACTAGTCTGTTTCTCTTCGGGAAACTTAAAAAAAATAGTACCCTATTGTTAATATAACTTTGTATTAAAATTAATAATTTTTTAAGTAGTCGACACAAACCCTCAAAAATGCAAAAGAAAAGAAAACATGTTAAACTAGTAGAAAATTATGTTAATTTCATGAACATTTTGCTGCTTCCTCATAGAGAAACAAGTGGAAAATTATATTCATTTCATGAACATTTCGGCTTCCTCATAGAGAAAAAGTTTTAAATGTCAAAATTAATGAAATAATGAAATCTTTTTATAAATTTTT
>WNHD01000978.1:7732-96578 GCA_011057455.1 Ganaspis sp. Gsp50
TTATTGGGTTAAAACAACACCATAAGGATACAAATTGATGCAGCTTATTTTGACACGGATATTAGGGTTAAAACTACACTTCTTTTTTTCTGTGAAGTTTTAATTTCATGTTTTCTCCGCCGGTTTCAATCGAATTCAGTGAATTTTGGTTAGAGCCAGAGAAATTAGTTTGCATTTTGATTCTAACATAATAAAATAACTGCGAAGAATTTTTAATTATTTGAATTTTTATGATTTTTGAATTTTTACATTAGTTTAATGAAATGAGACCAATTAATTACTTTCATTTGAATTTGATTACTTTACATTGAATAGTTAAATAGTTAATAGGACTTTACATTGAATTATTATAACTATACATTATTTAAATTCAATTATATTCGTTTAACGTCCTCTCAATTTTTGTTAATGTTGAAATTACGACCAATAAGGATACAGACAAAACAAATCAAAGTCAATAAAACACCAACTTTGACGTTTCAAAGTCGAACCCGACTTCCTCTTCAGAAATTTTATTTTCTACAAAAAAACAAAAAAAAACAGGTTACAAAAATTTTTTTTTTTTGATTGATTTATTTGATTGATTTATTTAAATTTAATTATTCAATTGATTTATTTTAATTCAATTAATTATATTAAATTACTTTAATATGATTAATTGTGTAAATTATGAACAGGATGAATTAGATTAAATTTATTTTACCAAATCAATTAAATTGATTAAAATTAACTAAATTGATATTTAATTTAATAGATTGTGTTAATTATTAATTCATCTGAAATAATGTAGTAATTGATAAAAGTTTAGTTCATGCAATTAATTTAATTGAATGAATTAGAATTATTGATTCAATTTGAATAGATAATTAGATTGAATTACATTCATCGAAATTAGTTGTTTGTATTAATTTAACTCAGTTATTTGAATTAAATTAGATTGAATTGCTTTAAGCAAATTAAATTGTTTGTATTTTTTAAAATTGAACTAGTGTTCCTAATTTATCTCTTAATTTGCATTGTTTTGATTAAATTAATTACATAAAGTGAATGAAATTTAATTGAATCAATAGTGTAGAATTATTTTAATTGAATCAATAGTGTAGAATTATTTGAATTGAATTTATTAGATTGAATTACCGCAACAAATTTTATTTCACTGAAATAATTTAATTCTATATTAGTTTGATATTATTACGTTGAATTATTTCGAATTTATCAGATTTAATTATACTTCGATCATATTAGTTTAATTAAGTTATAATTAAATCGAATAATTTAATAGAAGTTACTTTGATTATTTAATTGATTTAATAATAAATCATCAAAATAAAAGAGCGAAAAAATATTATCCAAAATTAAATTTAATTGATCCAACTTTTAAACGGGTTATGTTCCATATTTTCATCCTAATAGGTACATGAAATGAAACCAAGTTGTTTGTCAAACTCAACATGTAAATTTCTGAATCCTATCAATAATTCTCAAAATTAGAGAAGTGTAAACGTTATCCTGATTAGTGGAAGTTGATAAAGAGTGTGCACACATTTATAGCGTTATAAATGGCAGTGGTATAAGGTGGTACAAGAGCTTGACTTGTCGTCATTAAAGATTCGTACTGTACGCGAGCGCTTATAAGGTGATCGGACGAATATTTGCGATGCACTCGCATAATAAGATAGGCCTGTGTAGCTAGTAGCCATAGCGGGTTTCTCCCGTACCTATGGATAAGGGCAAGTTGTTACATCGAATTTATTAAACGACGCTTTAAGCAGTTGTGCTTTTCTCCGCGCTAGTTTGCGCGTTTTTACTCGTTACGATATACCTGGGGCGCTCCTCCTGAATACATTATCACAATAAGGATGTTTTTCAGAAATACTTATTGTACCGGAATGTAATGAATATATCACTAGAACGACTCTTTTTGAAACTCTTAATTACAATTTATTTATCACACAAGATAGCATAGACCGGTTTGACGTTTTACCCCATCCAGTAATTAACGTGATCATTTGTGATATCTGCTAGGTACTGATAGTTTAATTGAAAATCAAGGATAAACTTTATCTCCACATAATTACTTTCCCTAGTATAATTTTTGCAGTTAAGCGTGTATTTTTAGCATCGGTTGATAAAATGACTCACTTTATATCCTCGAATTTTATTTGCTGATGGATTTATTTGATTTGTTTACATTTTAAAAGAGGAGAACAGCATCTAGGTTGACATATCGACATGTAAATTAGATTGGATGGAAACACGATGATGCTGTACGTGTTACATATAGGTTCTTTGAAGGAAAAAATAAATAGTTGTTTAATAGTAAGACGGAGAGAGAGAGAATGATAGGGTCAAAGAGGGAAAGATAGATAGGGAAAGATAGGGGGAAGCAAAACTAAACAAAAAAGACGGGGAAAAGAAAAGAGATTTCAGAAACGTGGATCCTGTCATTCAGCATCTAGACCTTGACGTGAACTAACAGTGTGCACGCAGCTGCTGATAACACCTCACACGAGAGTTATCAATCATCTCCCGCAGCGCAAGGGCATCTAAGTCAATTGGTACGATTCTGAAGGCACGCTCAGTTACGAAAATAACACTTTCAAGTTGCGATCCTCGATTCGATCTTCTCACTTCCATCGACATCCAATAACCGAATGCTGCCTGTCATTTTCTTCAACTTTTTTTTCGATTACCTTTTATTTTAACAAGATTATTTTAACACGAGAGTCAAACTTGTAGACGAGACGCATGATTAATAATGTGCCAACACTATAATGAAATCCATTCTAAAAAGGTCAAAATATTACCAGTACTACCTATTTGATTCTTCCTCAAATGATTTAGTAGTCAAAGGTTCCAATGATTTATGGCCAGTGATATAGCATAGGTTGTAACATATTGTAACATACATACAATAACATAGCATATATCCAATTTATGGCAGTGGTTATTGTATCATGGTATACTTATTGTTTTCGCGCGAAGAAACTGGACTTTAGTAAACCACAAGCACTCATCCGACACATTGGCTCACTGATTTCAACCAAGCACTTATCTTTCAAGAAAAAGAGAACAGGTATGATCAAAATCGGCGGCGCATTGGACTGAATGTCGGCTTGTGGTGAGCCCTCATGTAACAATGTCATTAAGTTTGCTCCACTCTACTCAACGGAGTCTGTCTACCATCGTAAACCTAGTTTCGACATGATCATCGTCCTGAAATCTTGTAGACCTTCTCCCCAATGGTACTGACCAGGTCCTAATCCGGTAATCGAGTTAACCACCATAACCACAGGTTCACGCTTACATCCAATGATACGGTTTCGCTTCACTGAAATTTCACTTAAGGAGCTACACCAAAAACCAAAAATTGACTCTGATTATACTTTCAACTGTTTTCACGAATGCAGACGTTAATCTTGTTTTCAAAATTAGCTTTGCTTGTTTCCTTTTTATTAGTGCTTGATTATATGTAGTTTGTCAGTAATGGAGGTGTCCCATTGTTTATAGTTTTTTAATTTAAACGGCATCTCATTATTTATAACTGCGTGTTGCATTGTTTATAGTTTATTAGCAATGATGTTGTCTCGCTGCTGATGTTTATTATTAATAATTACATCTTCTGGTTTATAGTTTAGTATTAATGACGTCCTTTCCCGATTTACAGTTTATTAGTTATGGCATTTCTCTTTTTGCAGTTTATTAATGATGGCATTTCTCTTTTTGTAGTTTATTAGTGGTGGCATCACCTAGTTTACAGTTTATTAGTGATGGCATCACCTAGTTTACAGTTTATTAGTGATGGCATCACACAGTTTATGGTTTATTAATAATGATGGTATCTCCTAGTTTATAGTTCAGTAATGATTGAAGATTGATAACTGGTTCTGGTGATCGGATATAACGTGCAATTGTGGCTTATCTTTAATACAGACTTAAATTGTCTGACATGTGTTGCGCATCTGCTCACAATGCTTGTCTCAATGTTTCCTGGAATACCTTCTCTGACCCCATGCAATTTCACATACCATTATTGCAATCCTCGGCATTTTTATTCTGCCTCACATTGTAGGGAAGGTAAATAAAAAGTACATGCTAGTGTCAGAGTTCTCATGAAATTTTACAATCTTGAATTCCAACTAGGGACAGTTTTAGTGCTGACGGCTCTGGATTAGATTCATGTAACGACGACGGCGGGTGGCTTTCATCGTTACCGGTTCATGTGACCACAGAATTAAAGAGTCCAGAACCCGTAGATCCTGTGTGTTACGATGAGACGTGACCATTTCCATTTAACAGTAACACTGACGTAAACCGCAACGATAACCGGTTTTGTCCGCGGTAAACTCGACAGTTTGCAACACTCGACCGCTATAGTTTTGATGGATTCAGAAGGGCGACCAGTTAGCATTAGCTTAGAACCGGACAAGATTAACTCTTTCGAAGAAAAGGCAACTATGTTACCGAAAGGTTAGTATTTGATTCCGATTCCTTCAGTTGACGTACACAATTCCGTTATAATTAGAAGATACGCAATTATTGACAGGTTAGAAGGAGATATTTGAGAAAGGTTTCAGACCTGGACTACAGTTAATGTTTTGTAATTGCTCTCTTTAATCTTCTTCTCTCTCTCTCTTGAGAAAAAACACTTATCCAGTGACTACTGTATTTCGGGCTCGAAAATCATCTCGTAATGTACACGATCATTTTTCAAAAAAATACATCTCATCCGATTACAGCAAGCGTGATATAAAAGAAGATAAATATCGAAATATGTGCGGTAACGTCATCCACTTAACTGCAGCGAAATGTCGTTTAAAATAAATCTGTCGATAGCTATACTTTAAAGCTCAATTAAGGCATTCGTTAAATATTAGCATACGTCTGTGAGTTAATTCGTATAACGAATTACGACTCGACCTCGAACAATTTCGAAGACATATTTTATGTGTTACTCTTCACTGAAGAAATTCCACCACGCACTTCGCGTGGCTGATCCTTTAAATACCGGTTCCAATGAACCTGGAATAATCCATTTCGGCAGGTGGTCCCGAGCTCGTTCATCAGCATTGTGGTCGCCAATTATGCGTAACGATTATCTGCCTACGAGGAATAAATAAGAGCTCCGCGCGACGAGGTTAGAGATTATTTTTTAAGGGCAGTGGGGGGTCACATGCGAAATACCACGGAGGTAAAAAAATAGTTAAGTTCGTGTCTACACGTGTACATTGCCACTGGTTCGCTGATTTAGACGCTACAATCCTTACTAACACTTTGAATGTAATATCAATCCAATCCTTGAGAGTAAGATAAACTATATCAATGTATCTTGACAAAATTCGAAGTTTACCAACTGACAAGGAATGTGTGATGTTGTGACTTAGGAACATCAAAAAGCTGTTGAGCCATTTTTCATTTGAGATGTGCTCCGAGATAATGAATTAACACTAGAGGGACCACATTTTTTCTAAACCATAAATCACCTTTTATAAACTTTTTTCACATCTTTGTTTTTAATTATCAAAGAATTTGTCGTGAAAAATTGTTTCACGAATTTGGACACCGAATTTGATTTCACGGAAAGATGAATTTTATTAGTTCTCATTCAAATTATTTAGACCCTCTTAAAACCTGTTATGAATTAGGTTAGCTGATATCTTAAAAACTAATCTTTTGGCTTTCTGGATCTGATTAATATAAGTTAATCTATTAATAAATAAATCAATCTAAATAAATTAATCTATTAATAAATAAATCAATCTATTAATAAATCAGTAATTAATCTAATAGAATAAAGCGTATTTTAGTAGTCTAGGACAAGTACTCTTTGTTACTCTGAGCCAATAAAGTATAGAGAAAGAAGGGTAATTCTTTGTCTTAATTAAAAAAGCAAAAATTAATATTTTTCTTAATAGTTTTTTTAAATTTTGCCAATGACTACCTTTGAGTGACTACTTTATGCAGGAACTTTGCAGTGACAATTATGAAAAATAATTAAAAAGCAGATGGTGATTCATTATGTTGAGTTTGAAGCTGCGCGTATCAGTCTACGTCATCACGCAAAGACAAATGTTGGTTGGTACCGATCGATCGTTGCGATAATTAGAGATTTACTGTAATTACGTCCTGTCAATACTTTTCTACCTTACTTCCTTTGAAATGCCTGCTCATAAAGTGGACTTGCTTCTCGTCATTGTAACAGGATTGGGGAGTGCTTTTGAAGTGGTTCCTTGAAGGTGTGCGCACCACTACACTAAAATTGCCGCTAGGTATCAAAAGTGCGCCGCGAATTTTGTGATTTACTGCGGTTGGACCCCCTTCTTTGGCCCCCTTACGTACATTTTGGGCGTGCAAGTGCACGCCGAATGGATTAAAATGCCCACCAGTGGCGAACTTATAATTTTGCCGGCCTTCTCTCGTCTGTAAGCAGAGGCCACCATGTATCATAAGTCTTCAAGTTATCCAAATAAGCAGGTGTGAGGTCAAGCAAGTGTGATGGTGGGTTAAATACGATACAGCAGATATTATCATTCCATACAGGGAATCTGCAAACAACACTGGAGGATGAGATGAGAGCTTTCAAAGACCATTGAGAAGATGAGAGTATCAGGTGCAAGAACCACAGACAAGATAGAGATGATATGAACGGCCATAGAAAAGACAGTATTCGTGTTAGATTTTTTCTCTCCTCGCTACGACTTTCTCAACACCTAATATATAAGGTCTTTTCTTTTGTTTTTACCTCTTACACACATCTATTATTCTATTGTCCTTTCCGAATTAACGAAAGTTTATTGTGAACAAAAGAAAACCAGTATTTCTTAATTTCTCATTAAATCAAAAAAGTCGTTATAAAAGTAATTCTGGAAACAGAAAGTTTCGTCATACAATTTCATTTGAAATTTGTGAGAAAGCTTAATTAGAATACTGTCTTTTGAAAGGCTGCTTGATACCCGTCGCACGTAATAGAGTGACTTATATAACATTTATACATTAAACTTACGGTTAACAATGTTTCATTAAGAGCTTAAACAAATTAACATATAAAAACTATTAAACGTCAAAGAGTTTCAAACTCTCGTGCAACGAATCCCCTTATTCGTTAATATTAATCCCTATATTAATCCCCTATTAATATCTAAATATTCGAAAAAGAATCTAAAATAAGAACCCTTTTTCTGAGAATCGACAACCCTGGTTACATCTTGTTTCACGGATGATCAAGAAACACGGATAGACTATATTTTGATCTTTGAATGGAAATATTTGTATTCTGCAACTTGATCTAACGTAAACATTTGTTTAACGTAAACATTTGTTTACGTTAGATCAAGTTGCCATTTTTCACTGTTAGATCACAAATTGTTGATGCCATTGACTTTTGAGACCTCCAGGACCAATCTGAATACATCACAACAAGAAACTTCTTAAGAAAACAAAATAGAAACTAATCCTTCCCTGGTCAAATGACTCAAAGAATTCAAATCAAGAATCCTTTTGTTCTCACATGTGTTAATGTTGAATTAAATATCTTTATTAATCACATGTTGAGTTTTCCTGATCCCTTAGTTCAAAGCCTTCTGCAACAAACAAACAATTAAAATTAAATTACTATTTTGTCCCTTCAGAACATCACACCCGCTTGATTATTGAGCCATTAAAATAAATCTTGCCAGAACCTAAATCAATCTTCTTTAGGTTTGGAATTTAAGGCGCTAACAAGACTTGAATAAAGATGCGATATGCGGGTTTTCGAAACGGGAGACTGGACCTGACCATAAACTATTTTAGTGAAACTGAATGAAGTCGAGACTCTGCGCGAACCTCATCCATTTGGTGGGCCATTAACGACCACGATAATAATTATATGCAGACCATTGCCACACATCCACGACACAAGAAGCGAGTATTTCTACAAGTATCCGACTGAGGATTTTTACGGTGTATGGCCATTAATCACTTGGGGCTTGGTTTCCAAAAATAGAGCCATCGCCTCAGAGAGAAGACGCCTCAGATCGAACGATCGGCTGCGGCGTTACCTCGAATCAGCAAATTGCTGGTCAATACGCGCCTTCCTGGTATCTCCGTTCGCCCTGCCGATAAATATGTCATTAACAACAATAATTTATCCTGGACGACAGCTGTTCAGCTCGAGGCTGCGGCATGCCTGTGATAATTGAGCCATCTTGTCTTGGCAACGCGCGCACTTTTAATGGCTCTCGACCAATACTTTTTGCTTCTATTCTCACTCCTTTTCTTATTCGTTCTGTACTTTTGATAATTCTAATCAAGAACTCTTTGCAATGTTTCCACGAAGTGAGAAGCGATTTTCTCCAACTGCCAGTGTTATCAACCCTTTTGGAGAATTGAAACCTCTGGGACTTTAATTAAAAAGGGTCTTATCAAAGAAGTCCTAAGTGTGACAAGTTCCAATAGTTATCTGCGGATATAATGTATATACTGAGTTGTAAGATGTAATCTGTGAATGGAGTTTCTCTTAAAATTAAGTGCATAATGCACATGTGGTAAGATAAGGATATTGAAATGAGAATACAATTTCCCACGTTTCTTTACTTGTATGGAAAGATAATTACAACAATTATCGGGATAGAATTTAAGTATATTGAAATGTCTAACTTGACACGCAAGTGCTTTCATTTCTTTGATCTCATTATGTTTTTGTGAAAGAGTTCCTTACAATGATAATCTTAATAACAGGCCTCTGAAGAGTAAAATTCATTTCTCTATTTTGTCAGCGCCCTTGAGCCTGAAATGAAAGAGAGAGAGAGAGAGAGAGAGAGAGAGAGAGAGAGAGAGAGAAAGAAAGGGAGAAGAATCATAAGGAAATGGATCTTTATTATGTGTTGTGTAATGCCTCGGGAGACACTGTCTCAAGATACAAATTGCATCACTTTCTTCCTTCTCTGGTTTCCTCGTTGTTTGCTACTCTTTCTTAATCTTTCTTCTCTTTCCCCAAGAGAACTCTATCGTTCTGCGTTCAACATATCGTACACTGATTCTTTAATTACAGGGAAACAGTAGGTGCCCTCAAGCGATTCCAGCTTGAGCTTCTCCTGATCAGCGTGGGCAGTAACAAGCTAATTTATACATTCGGAGAGAATCGCGCGTATAATAAACTCCACACTTAAGTTGAGTTTACAATAAAATTTAGGTTCTATGCATTCGCTTGAGTGCAAATATTCATACGGACGTACGACTTCTCATGGAGAATATACATATCTGATTTTTCAGAAAGAGTGTATATATACTCAGTATTGTAAATATTGTAAGATACTGTATTGTAAGATACTGTATTGTAAGATACTGTATTGTAAGATACTGTACCTATGAGACTTTTCATTGATATTGTATACACATGTATACTGTACGTATGAGACTTTTCGTGAATACTGTACGTACGAGACTATTCATGGATGATGCACATAGGTGATACTTAATGGATAATGCACATACGCAACTCTTCATGAATGTCTTATATATACGCTCAGAACCTGGCTGATAATCATCTCAACTCACAACCAGCGACCCCAAGAAATTTCCCTCTTGAGATTTGTTTTCCTGGTGACTCTCTTGTTATGAAGCTATCAGATTTTTCTCAACATTATTGCACTGACAGTATCTTTTAATTAAACAATGCGCCATGTGCGGACGGCTTTGTTCTTTATTGCCTAGAATACAGAATTATTAGCGGTTCATAATCCTGGGATGCTTTTTCATTACCATTTTCTTCCAACCTATGTCTTGTCATAAACATTATGTCGAGATTATTATTATTTAATTTTAAATCGATTACACTGAAAAAAATAAATGACTGATTCAGACAACGTATGACAGTTCCACCAATACATGTACCTAATCTAATCATAATTGTGGCTAGGTTAGGTACACGTATTGGTGGAACTGCCATACGTTGTCTGAATCAGCTATTTACAGCTATTTATTTTTTTCAGTGTACATTATTTAATTTTAAACCGATTACATTATTTAATTTTAAATCGATTACATTATTTATTAAATTGCAACCAACTAATAAAATAGAATTAATAGAAAGTCTTTAGTGTCGCGATTATTTATTGATAATTATTATTGAGGTTCGCTAACTTGAAGACACGTATATTGCAAACTAAGTGCTTAGGACAACTATCCATTTTCTTTAATGTTTTCTTTGTTATGCTGTAAAACTTAATGCAAGCTAATCTTAAAATAGCTAATAACAGCTATAGATCCCCATTGACTGTTAACATCTTAGATGTTTCAAATAGGCACTCTCACCTTTAACTTTCAATTTTAATTTTTTGTTCCGGAGACATTTGAGTCTAGGAAGACTGCTGGTTTGCAGTTTTAAGAGCGACGAGGCATCATCATGGTGTAAATGGGTTTCTTTATAAACACATCGTAATTCTGCTTTCGCTAGTTAATCGCTTCTCGACTTTCGACTCCTGTCATAGAATCGATTGCTAGTAGATAACCCACGTCGATTGTAAAACGTAAATCATTTCAGCGAGTAGTCTCTAGTGTTCATTCAACACGATCTATGCGACTTGATATTCAAGACACTACGTGCAATTATTAGTCAACTTATGCTTGGTGTAGCATTAGCTTCTTTTTACTTTCTTTCTCGTAGCAGTTCTCTTCCATTTTCCCGTAGATATCCATTTAATTTGAGACTATCGTAATAACGACTCAATCGAGATGAGAGGCATGCTTTGGATCCAACCGATGGAAAATTATACCAGCCAATGTACATATTCACTGGAGCGTAATATATAGACACTGTTCTTGCGCAATAAAATTATTGCGTGCACGCGACTCATTGACATGAAAAGCACATAATAAAAGCAATAAAAAAAGAAATTAAAGTGTATCGATCGAGTTTTGCGATATGATAGTCTAAACGAATGAAATGTTTCACCAATCTAGGGGACGTGCATTATAGATCATGAATAATTCCAGTTTTAGTTGCCAGCGTGTCATAACAAGAACGGCAAATTACTCTTACATTTTGAATATCTTTGCATGTGTACTTTGATTCAACTGGAGCAATTAATCCTAACGCAAAGCTGAATAAATGAAATAATTAACTGTCCGTATTTCTGGCTTCCAGTATTTCTCATATCTGATGCGCAGTCACGCGAGAGCCCTGTTTCTATATAAATCAAAGGACTTTTTTCAGCGGGAAATGGTTAACCGAGAAAAGAAGAAATTTAATGATAATTTGTGACGTACAACTGTGATGTGTTCACAACGAGTTTTGATGAAATCTAACTGGTTTGAAAAAGTTGCTCTTTTCAGTTCAGTAATTTGAATTAGTACGACTTCCGCTAGTGATAAGAAAAAGAGGATGAGCTAGTTGGCTAGGATGGAAGGAACGAGGAGAAACTTGCAACAGATCCATCACAGGGTGAACGATCGACCGTTGTAGTTATCCGTCATCCCATCTTGGTTCACTAGCCGCAACTTCCAAGCTGCCATGTTGCCTCAACAGTCCGTCCGTTTGTCTGTTTGCATGCCAAGGTGTGCCGAGATCGACAGTAGGACTGACAGCCAGACGGCCGTCTTGCACACGTCTATTATATAAACGAACTTCGCTTCCAGAAAGAAAATCCTTGTCCTATTTGCTAGTGACGAAAGGGTTTCCATCAACTTGAAGTTCTAGCTGATACAACCTCAGATTAGCCTCTCCTCGCAGAATCCAGAAAACATTCCATTTTCTATATCGTACTCAAAATACTCAAAAACAAAAATCCTCGGGCGGTTTCAAAGGTACATTCAAGTTTGCAAAAAAATAGCGCAAGTGATTTTTAGTAGTTATTAATAACACTATTAGAAGATATGTCAAAGTTCGGATATAGTGAGTGTATCTCGTTTGGTCAAAAATAATTCTGATTTCTCGATTTTATTTTCTTATCCTCGATTAAATTGTCGGATATTTTCTTAACCACTTCTGTGGCGAAGACCAATTTCGCATTCTGAATTGGCTTTCCTTTAAGGTGCTTAAATACTTAAATACATTTACGACTTATAATTAAAAAAATTGCAACAGAAGCAATAATGGATTCAAAATCAAAAAGACCGATAATGGACTAAAATAAATCCACTTGGTCGTTCGAGGCACCTTCCATTCTATTGGAAGTGGGCCGGTGACGCTAAAACGACTCGAATGAGTTGACTAAATGAGCTGAATTGATCAGATGCGAGTGGATCGAAATGAGGATCATCATCGATGATCGTTTTACCTCGTATTAATGGCTTTCACGCAATCTTTTGCTACCCAGAAATTTGTTTTCTTAATTTGTACTTTAGCTTATCGACTACTTTCTATCGGGCGATTCTAATTAGCAGCAATATAGGAAATTCCTAGACTCGTTCCTTCAACTCTGATATTTTTTTTTATCTTCTGCAAGGTCTCATCATGGCACACGGTTTTAAATGACATTAAGCAATTAGTAAGCTTTAGCAATTATATTAGGTGTTTAGCAGCAATTATGTGAATTTTCATGTACCCGGGAATTAATGGATTCTGTGGTTATTTGGGCACTATCAGTTTGTAATTATGCAGATAAATGTTAAGACTATATGTGATTGATTAGACTGTCGTTATGTGGTTAATCTTCTGATCGTTATGTAGTCAATCTTTTGGTCATTATGTGGTCATTTGGTTGTCGATCTTTTAGTTATTATATGGTCAATTTTTTGGTCATTAGGTTGTCGATTTTTTAGTTATTATATGGTCAATTGTTTGGTCATTAGGTTGTCGATCTTTTAGTTATTATATGGTCAATTGTTTGGTCATTAGGTTGTCGAACTTTTAGTTATTATACGGTTATTACATGGACTATTCAAATATTATATTAGATAGTAATTCATTTAGATTATCGAACTTTTAAACCGTTATATATTATATAAACTAAACATGGATATTATTTTTATTATGAATCAGAATGTACGTTTTAGATGATCATTGACTTATTGTATGTATGGATGACCATTCTTCATGTACCTGTCATACATGCAGATCATCGTTCATCAATTACGTATAACATTTTCCTACTATGCTACATCTTTCATATATAATTATGTACATATCTATATCAATCGTCCATTAGACGATTCATCTGTTATACAGATCATAATTTACTTTTTCTACAGATAATTATTTATCTATTATGCACATCATAATATATTTATGATATTTTTTATCATTCATCTATTATATAGATAATCATTTTCGATAATCCTTACGAAAGAAGCATGATGCTACAAATAGATATACAGACATACAGATAGATAGATAATAGTCTATTCACCCACCATTAGGTGATTTTACCATAAGTCAATTGTATTTTCTATAAAAAGATACGGTTCGCATGATGGACCTTATCAATGCAAATTTAATGATTCCCAGCGCAGATTACAGAACAATAGTTGAGCACCTCGTTGAATAACTTTTTACGCCAGGTGCGACAGTTTGAAAGGAATTTAAGGGTAGAGGACTTTTTTCATGGAACCGAGCATTAAAACCTGATGTGAATGATTTTAGATGAAATCTGCTTGTTGAGCAGGCGCCGTTGATTGGCGGGACCATTGGGAGTGTCGGCAAGGAGAAGTCGAGCTTCTTAAAGTTGAACGATTCCAAAATGGCCGTACCCGCTTCTCGTTTAACAGACCGTGAGGTTCTGCACGTTGAAGTGGCGAGAGCTGCGGTGATCCGCTGATCACAAAGATTCGTTTTATGTCTTACCTCCAGGGTCGGACCCTTCGAGACTCTTTCAAGGTTTAATTGTTCAACCCACTTTGCCACTTTTTCATCTCGTGATGGAGTTTCAACAGCTAAAAGAATTACACAAACGTTCTTCAAGCAAGTAATTTAACTCTGGATCTCTTACCTTAAACGAAGACAGATCTTTAAACTGCAAAAATTTGCGTCGATAATTAGTTAATAGATTTGAGGTCTTCTTTTAACGATTTGGAACGACTTTCCGGTCTTTTTAAGAGGTGTTTTCAGGCGTCATTGTTATGGATACCCTTGGAGGAAATTATTCTAGTCTGTTTGGTGATGTAGTATTTTAATGTCTTCCGGCCCTGCTAATCAAAGTATGGATTACGGTGTGCCCTGTTATTGAAACGTACCGACTAACCTCACCGGTAGTGCTTCTATCGGTAGGTGGAGGGCGCGTGCTCCAATCAGAATCCCATAACAAACCTATTGAAAAGCAGGTTATACGAGCGCTTCGTACGTCAAGATTTATATTCATCTTATGTTAGTAGACAGTGTTTCCAATAGACTCGAAAAGCTGCCTTTTCACGCTCCAACAGCCATCATCTTCAAGTCAATGTGCTAATAGAATGCAAACATGTGTCATAAAATCACCATGATTGATTTGCTGATCGTAAAACATTGTATACTGTGAATTCTGGTCCCTGATATGCATGCAGAATATCAATTTTCTCATTGATTTTTTTGAAGTGCCATTGAGATTTTGGAATTTTGTTTATACGGATCCAACTATCGCGATGGAAATTATTTTTAAACTTCAAGGAGTTCTTTGCTTCAACTATGATTACTGTATCTTTTTCCAGTTCTAGAATAGATAGTATTTAGTCAAAAACTTATGTTTTCTATTAAGTCGGAGTAATGTTTAATACTGCTTGGTTTTAACATATTTTATTATTTGATTTTTTGTGCAAGAATTATTTAATCAAGATTTGATATCAGTTAAACCTTTTCTGAAATGTTTTACTCTCCCTGAGTTTATTTAAAGCAATGTAAATAATTGTAAGTATTTACATATTATTTCGGACAGAGGGACAGAGGGAACAAAGAATAAAATTCGTTTTTCAAAAGAAGACGTTCACTGAGAGTGAGTAAATTGTAAAATTCGTGGCAAAATGTGAACTAATGCTTTCTTTAAGGATAATAGCCAAGACTATGGAAGATAATTGAAGAGGAAGCGCTGGCGATTATTATAGATAGGCGTATAAATTCGCTTCTGTGCTTGTAGACAGAGCATTTTAATGAGTTGTATTGTGGCCAGTTGCGAGTGGAATGGAGCAATCGTGCAATCGATCCTGATCTATTGGCAACTCTGTTATTCTCCTTCTAGGAACTGGCAGGTGCGTGATATCTATTAAATGATATCGTGAAAAAATATCTTTCTGTAGAACGTAGCGGAACTTCGGACAGATCCGTTACCACCAAGCGAGGATTCTTGTTTGTTATGTCTCGAGCTTCTTTCTTCATCTCAAGCTTTGACCACCTTCTTCCTTCCTTCTTTGTCTAAATGGCAATAAATGCAATAAGAGATTCGAGGGGAACAAGCTATTATAGGATATTGCTATCGGTTTTTATGGAAAAGTACATTCCTGCTACCGCTCAAGTTCCCATAACAGAAAGACAAACAACCCGAAGAAATTTCCTTCAAGCATAACATCAATTTCCAGATTCTCATCGGAAATGATTGTTTTCAACAATGCACTACCGCCACTTAATATGAGATCACCTGTTTCTTGAAATGGTGGAATTTTTTTCTCAGCCGTACAAAACGAGTGTTAATATCGCAAAATGTATTCTGAGGATCATAATGATCCTTTTGCTGCATGCTTTATTGCGAGGTTACTTCTTTGTTACTGAAATAAAATATTGCTTCTGAATATAAAGTAGTGTTTCTGGGTATATAAGGTATCGTTTCTAAATAGAAAACATGACTCCTTAATATAAAGTATATTTGGGATGTAGAACATTATTTTAGCTATACAAAGTGTGGCAATGACACACTTGGTGTTCGGAAGTAGGTTCGGAAGTATGGTTCGGAAATAACCATGTGTATATCAAAGTAAATATTAAATGATAATTGTAAATTCTTTAGAAGCTAGTTATAATTTATACTCGAGGTAAACAAACTCAAATAAAGGTAAAAGAAGCCGGAAAGCTTAACGAAGCAAATAGAAAAATGAGAAGTTACATCTTCATGATAAATAAAGTAAAAAAGTAAGATAGCTGAGAACCTAGATTTGCGTTGAGTTGGAATTCAGTGCAAATGTGGGGAGGACATATCAGCAATCGTTCTTACAAGCATTCCTAAACGAGTATGAGAGAGCTTATACCGCGCAACGAGGAAGAGTTTAACGAGAGTTAAAGGGAGGCGTCATTTGAAGTGTAATCCACAGAGAAAGAGAGAGCCAACATAAGAAAAAGTCTGATAAATTAAGAAAGGAGAACATTTCCGGAACCGACTTATTCGTGTTTTTGCGATAAGAAGGAAGTTCGGCATAGTTCGGTTAAGTGGCGACGATAAGGATTCGAGTCCTGCACCAAAGACACGAAATCAGCTCGCAACGGGACGATATATATTCTCGAAATCGGTCTGCCTGTAATCTTAATTGCCCGAAATACCTGCGGGAACGTAGGTGCGTTAGCGACAAACTTACTTGCTTCTGAACATTCTAAGATTACTCACAGCCAAAGTGCGAGATGCTTTTAGCTGCGGCTAGAAAACTAGAAGACTTGTCTCGGAATTTGCTGATTTCTTCTTTGAGATTTGCTTTCTATCAACCGCCCTGATAATGCGATTCTTTCTGTCTCCGACTATCCAGGTTAACGATCCACTTTTTTCTACAAAAGAGATAATTGCTCTTACTATTTGATTATTCAACATATTTTTCTATTACAGTTTCTTCTAATCGTGTTTAAATATAACTTTGGATTGTATTGAGTCAAAATTCGAAGTTTTGTTATACCAAACTTACAGTTTACAAAAAAATTTGCGAACTTCCAAAAAAGTTTGTGAACTTCCAAAAAAGTTCACTAAAAATTCCACTATGTTTTTTAAAACCAAAGATTGTGGGTATCATTACATCTCAATATCTAGTTTTGACGTCTCTCGTGAGTCCCCTTGGGTATATCCACGTGAAGCATGTATGTGTTCCAGATGCCTATTATCCCCGAGGACTTTACTGAGAAGACAGACGCGCAGCATATTCCCTATTGGTCCGATTTTATCTTGTGAAGACGCGGTAGAAGAAGCATCTCTGGTTGCGTATACACCATGAAACCCAAGGGATCGTAACGAGGTGGCTTTCCTCTTTTCTTATTTTTTTTTTGTTTTGTCCCCTTTCACCACCCTTTCCTGCAAACCAAGTACGTATAATACACTATCCTCGCACCTACGTGCCGCGTAAACGAGAATAGAAGGAGAGTTCGATTCTTGGATCTCTTTTTTCCCAGCGACCGATATTTCGTGGTGTCCTTATCCCTTCTTCGTTTCTCCTTGAGATTAATCTTAGAGCGGATCTCGAGCGCAGATTTATTCGCGTACCTCCATTGTGTATCCCCACGGGCTTTAGGGCTTTGCTACCGCCCCGTTTAACGCACAGGTATATATTCTTATCGAAAAACTCTGATTCCCTTGAGTCAATTATAAACAAGACCTTCTTATCGAATTACTCGTGCAATTAATTTCGAGTTTCTGGTAGTCATTGGCACCCAAAGCAAATTTATGATTCTTTTTTCATTTTAATCCTGATACCTAAAAAGTCATCTTCGTTTTCGATAATTGGGCGTATTGATTCTTTTTAGTTTTGTGACTTTTTAATTATTATCTAGCTTTTGTAATTCAGTTCTGAATATTTTTTGGCAATTTAATTTTTTAAGGCATTTAAAAAATTGCATGAAATCTAAAGTGCTTTTAATTCCTGTTAATTCCCCTTTTCTCCTCCTCGGCTTTGTTACGACCCTTTTTCGTGCAAGTCTATTCGTAGAATGTAGAGTCAAAGGTGTGATCCCGTAATTATAATGTTGAGTTGGTTCTAAAGTGGCAGTAACCGCCCTTCCTTAAGTCGAGAGTCTTATTCACATCGTTTATTTCCTTTTATTTATTATCATAAAGTCCGTGAATAAAGCTTGATTATTCCCGTGTAGAAATTTTGCCATGGCGCTGATCGGGCCCAGATATGACATGGCCAATTCAGGAATGAAACGCCCTGCCCGATCGGGGCCACATCATGGCCCCGATCGGGCAGGGCGTTTCATTCGTGACTTGGGCCATAATGTGGCAATTTCTACCCGGGTTGTTTCATTCAGAATCAGATGTCTTCATAATAAAGAATTTTTTCTTCATTTTGCTATAGTTTCTTCAAAATTTGCGGATTTAAATTTCAAGACGCTCTTTTGTAATTTATCTCTTTTAATCTCGTTTGTAATTTATGCCAGCCTTCATGAACTAAAACCTCTTTTTTTATCCACAAAGGTTAAAGTCTTGATTTCAATTGTTACAATAAAACCGTTTCCTACTATTACGGGCTTAAAATAAAAATACACCAAACTTTGAATAAATGACAACCGTCCATAAAGAAGTACTTCTCCGAAATACACAATAAACATATTCACTAAATTGCAGATCCATGTAAGAAGTGTGTTCTTTTTGAATTAAGGTGTTTAAAGGAAGGGACAATTTAGAAATTAGTAAACAAAGTCGATAATTGCGGGAATTGGTGTTAATGGGGATACGGTGTTAGCAGCTGGCAGGAGTTGTGTAAAGTGCTGGTTATAAGGACGAGAGAATTGCAGGAAGGGAGGGATGAAAGGTGGAACTAGCGAATAAAGAAAACTTAATTCATATTCCCAGGGAATCGCCAGGTTGTTTCGGATTGGTCGCTCTACCGGATGTGACATCCCTCCCTTTTTCTTTGTGGGCGAGTCGAATATTATTATTCTTAATTTGTACGTCATGCGAATCATTGGGGCGAAGGTGTGTACACACGCTGAACGCCCTTTCTTATGGCGCCCCATCCACGAGCCTTTCTGGCACGTACCTTCAACAAACATTCAAGATGGCTGCCGTAATTATTTCTCCCTCACTTTCTTCTCCCCTGAATCTTGATGCGTATAACGACATGTCATTAAACTTAATGTACGTCAGGATCATTGCCTTCTCTGTTGGCTTTCGATGCTATCTTGTTTCTACCGTGGGACTGCAAAACCGATGATTTAGAGCACTAAACAATCGCCAGAACAATTTTCATTTCTATCAGTATTGCGAATAAAGCGCAACACTCCATTAACTGTAGCAAATTGCGTAATAGAGCGGATCTGATAGATTACCTTCTTCGGACGAAGAAGGTGTACTTTCCGTATGGAAATGATTGGCATGTGTGTTTTCAGATATGTGCAACAGTAATTGATATAAACACTGTTGTCAATAATTTTATGTCTGCGTAATATATATGGAAATGTGTTGCTTTGATAAATCACATAAATAAGCATGTTACGGATTTTGTAATGGTACATAAGATGAAGCAAATCTAATTTGAAATAGGAATTTAAAATTGCTTCGAGTTACTCCACGAAACGAATGCTCGAAAATATTCTACGCTCAAGAATCATACATTAGATGTTATGTGAGGGAAATAGTCTGCAAACACGAATGGGAAAAATGCAGATTATTCTTTCTAACTTTGTAGAAATTTAATTGAAGTATTATTATATTTTCTGTATTATTATATTTTCTGTATTATTATATTAACTGTATTATTACATTAACCGTTTCATTTTATTAACCGTATTATTATATAGTTTCACGGTTTACCAACCTGAAGCAGTCAAATAATTTGTGTAAAATCATTTACATAGTAGCATTCGGTCTGCGAATAAGTTATTACGCTCGGATTTCGAAAAGGTTAATAAATCAATCTTGAATTTCATTCTACATAACTCGATTAATTGTAATTGCAGTAATTAGAGATGCTCTAATAGAGTAGCAAATTATATATCGGCAAAGTTAATGGATCCCAATGATTAAGAATTGAAGAAGATATAGTCATTATCGGAAATTGCAATGCTTCTAAAATGCCAATGTTACAATTTGTAAAAACTTACATAACTCCACATAATTGAGTCCTATCGAGCTATTTATCAAGGTTTTGATACAATCATGAGAACTCTATTAACTGTTAATCTTTTGCGAAAAACATTCTCGTAATTTAGAAAAGTTAATTTGACTTCTCTTTTACAGATTTATATAAGACTATATAAGGTAGATCTAGTCTAAGGTAGTAACTTAATTAGAAGAGTCTTAATCTTTAAAATAACTTTAAAATCTTTTAAAATTACTTCAAGAAAATCTCTTTTAACTTAAAACGTTTGTTTTTACTTTACTTTATACATTTTTTTTTCTTTACTTAATACATTTTTTTTACTTTACTCAATACATTTTTTTACTTTAGGTACTCAATTACATCATGACATTTTTATGATTCATGGTTATTAAATGATAAACGCACTATACAAGAAATACTAACTTCAATATCCTTTACGAATACTAATTCGTAAGGGATATTAGTGTATTGGATGGTACAATATCAGAAATCGTAAATATTTTTTTACGACCCCATAAAATTTTTTTCTCTGACAACTTTCGGGTTTAATTTAATTCTTTCATTAAGTAAAGATAAACGCGCTTGCATCATGAGCAGGTGCAAGAAGACCGTAACTATTCCCCCCTTTCGTGATTATGACGTATGAGGCGAGGACTACTACAACTACCCATCGGTTAGTATTTACGATTTTCAACATACACAGGTGTCTCGGATTTTGAAGGCACCATCACAATGAATCGTTTTTAACCCGTAGATACACCTGATGTGTTTGGTCAGTTTGGTGCCATTGACCCAAGTCCTAAGATGTTTAACCAATAAACACCTCGCAGATCTCTCAAAGTGTGTGTATTTCAGCTTTTTCTGTTATGGTTCCTTTGGCGGTAAAAAATCTTCATACAGCCTTCTTGAAATCATCTCAAATAATCCCCAATTTGCATAAGCAAACAAAGTATCACATATATACACAGTAAATTTTGAATATTTTATAAGCTCTAAGTTATATCAATATTACTATATTAATTGATTGAAATTGTTTTTAAATAAAAGCTACAAAAAATGATTCTATTTACCCCAACAAGAAAATGAGGAAGTTGGATTCTTTTTCAAGAAAGGACATTCACTTCCTAATTTGAAGTGGATATACTTAAATGAGGAAGTGGGATTCTTTTTGAAGAAAAGATATCCATTTCCTAATTTTCATACAGTTAATTTTCATACAATCTGTTATGATTAATATTTCCGTTCTCATTGATGAGAAATTGAATGCAATAAGAATGCAGAAAACACAACTTGTTGATGCAATTACAAAGCAAAATGGCCAGAATTTACTACTGGATATAAAAAAGCAATGTTTGAAACTTTAAAGAGGAGGCGTAAAATTTGATCTTTAGGAGAGATAATGCTTTTTAGTGGGGATAGTAGCATTTATAAGAAAAAGATTTATCACCCAAGCTGAAAATGTCTGTGCTTTAAAGAGCAATAAACAAGTTGTAATTCAATAATTATAGTTGGCGGTTATTGATCCCAGAATAGGAAATCAACACTGAATTATAATAATGCCATAACAAACGTTATAAACACAGAATAAAGCAATTATGAACTCAGTTTTCGGTAAATGTATTCATTTTAGTCATTAGCCTATTAAAAACTGAATAAACAAGAGAGAAAGTCATATTTACAGGGATATGTGTATGATATGAGATACATAAAAAGTATTAATAAAATTTGGGTATAATAAAGGTGTTTTAGAATTCAAGATTTATTACCAGGTATTAACTAAACCTTTAACAATGATTAGTTTTGTTATATTATTACCGTGATATCAAGAATTAACCGTTGTCTTTTATTTAACAGGTGTGTCATTAACTACCCATAATTAACCATATATTATTTAACAATCTATTATTAGCGACTTGTTATTAACAATCTGAACAATCTATTGTCAAGAATCCATTCATAATATAGTGTAAGATTAACATAAGTAACTGTTAATTACATTAATTGACCAATTATCACTGTAATGTTGTTTGACGAGTTGTTTGGGTTCACTCAACGTATAAAAGATCAATTAAAAATTATCAACGGTCATTAACAATTGCCCACAACTATTGAGGACTGAATTAGTTATACCAAATAATTGAAGACTTGATTGGAGCATTGTAGAATCCAATAAAGCGTGTAATTTTAATTATGTTTTAGAAGCTTTAATTTGTCACGCTCATTTTATTCTAAATTTGAACTGTCATTCGATCGTTTCAACTTGATAATGCATATAAAACTAAGAAATTTCTTTCACATTCAGAGATGATGATTTTTGTGACGAGAAATAATATGTTTATGATAAAAGTGTGAGGCTTGACACAAGTGTCAAAAAGTTATCTTGTTTATGAGTTGAAAACTTGGTTTCTTGGGAATGTAAAAATGTAAAAGAGTTAAAAGGATAATGTCAGCTGTCTAAAGTGTAGTTGGTGTCATCAAGATACATCATGTCTTGAGAAGAAGAGTCGGCATGTTCCACATTCTCCATAGCCTATCGCACGTTTTACATCGCCAACGCCTTATTGGCAAGAAATAATACTTCAATGACGTTTCGCCCTCGGCAAATGAATTCCGGTGCGTCTTATTTTCTCGCATCGTGAAAGTCAATCCTTCGCTCTTGCCGACATAGCCATCGGATACGCAGTCAACATAAATGCAGATGATTATTCACTTCATCCTAGTTCGAGCTTAGTCATCCTTGCCGGAATAACAGTCACCCCGTACGCGCGCAAAACTTCCCTGAATTAATGTTTGCGTGCACCTCTATATTGCACAAACTCAAATTCACATCATTGCACTCTCGTAAACTTGATGATAAAAATATTCCACCAGATTTATAGCCTATCGTAAATAAGGAATTCAAAGAGAAGATCGATAATCAAGAAACTTGTAAATTAACAGGCGGGTCGTTATCTACAGTTTGATTCTGCAGAAAATTCCCTTTTTCTTCAATTATAATTTAATGTCTTGCTTAAACAGTATTCAAACTGCATGAATAATAAAAAGGTAGCGTGTGTCTTCATTTTGTTTTTCTTCTCTAGAGAGGGTAAAAATGTACTCTTTATTTACCAGGGACAAAATGATATACATTATACCCAATGCTAAAAGCGTACTTTTTTAACCCAGTACTAAAAGCGTACTTTTTTAACCCAGTGCTAAAAGCGTACTTTTTTAACCCAATGCTAAAAGCGTACTTTTTTAACCCAGTGCTAAAAACGTACTTTATTGACCCAGGGCAATAAATTTACTTTTGCAAGCCTAGTGCGAAACATGGACTTTTTTACCCTAGGGCGAAAAAGTACATTATTAGCCTAGGATGAAAAATACTTTATTAGCCTAGGATGAAAAGTACTTTATCAGCTTAGGAAGAAATAGTACTTTTCTAGCCTAGCTAGGGCGAAAAGCGTATTATTTGTATTGTCGATTGCAATAACTGTTTAATTAGAGATAATTGAAGTGGGCACTTACCGAGAGTACCATCTAGAGAAAAAGAATGCCTATCGTTTCTTAATGCCCAAGAACAAAGATCACAGGTGGTAAGTCCATCTGTTGCGATACCTTCTTCCGGTAGATAAGGCGGCCTGGGTGGAGGGGGAACAAAACTTCCTATCACAGCCCATAACGAATCTACGTCATTACTACCCCCCGTATAATACAACAACTCCTCCTCTGCAACACCAGCAAACCAATCCATGTCGTTTACACTTGGATTGACACTATTCGTACTTGTCGCACTTGCACTGCTCACTGTCACCTGTAACATAATATTGAAAAACCAAATTAACTATAATTTCTACATAGTCCAGAAATCCATTATTCATTAAATAAATATAAAAAGTAGAATCAATTACATTAAATTGTATTATCAATTGTTGAATCATTAAGGGACTTTCACCTCCGATGTTTTAACTTTTAAACGGCTGCAGCCTAAATAAATACGTTTAATGGAGTCCTGATGAAAACCCTATTTGGATAAGAGTAGTAGAAGTGAGGTTCCTGTTTCGGAAAATAATGAAACAAATAGAAGGGAATATTAACAGAGTTGTGTCAACAAATCTTGGTGGACATGACTGTTGTCTTTTTTCTATATTTAAAAATACCGCCCAAGTCGAGGACTTTGCTAGTTTAATGGTTGTTCTAACTCCTACGTTAAACATGGCATTTTACACTCATGTCTCTTCTATATTAACTCGATTTAATATCTTTCTCTGAAATTCCTTTTGCTCCCTCTGAATTCTAACTTCAGTAAACAGTGACACGGCATTCAAGTGATTCACTCTGCAGGTTACTTGAGGGCTCAGGTGGCGACGCGATGATGAGTTTTACTTTTTGGGAGATTCTCCATGATGGGGCAGATTCATTTTCGAAAAGTTTGACTATTCATATTTTGCTTGTCACGGAAAACATGGCTTTTTAATGGGATTATGATCCGTTTATAACAATGTTTCAGCAAATTTTTTGAGTGGGATATTTATCAATTGTGTGTCCTTTTGTAGGATAGTTTCGAGATTTTGGGTACTTGTCCGAGACTCAGTAGGGAGAGAGACGTTTTTAGTGATTGGGACAATTAGACTCAAGAATTGAATCCAGATTTTGATAAATTGATGATGCCGATTCCTGAAATTTTACTTTTTCTTATACTTTCATTAAGTATAGAAAGAAGAAATTCAGTTGTTTTTTGTCTGTGAGTCTTTTCCCGAGACGCTGTTAGAGATACGCGTTTTATTTATAAGGAGCTGGTTCGAATGGAGGCGATGATTTAAGGTAGCTGTTAAAGTGGAAACTTATCGTTTATAATTCAACGTTACACCCAGGAAATTCTCGGAAGAGAAAAGCACGCAGTGAAGCTCATTCGTCATGTTTAGCGTAAGACAGGAAAATCACTGTTGTATCGAACTTTATCTCGAAACGTGAGTTGTCTAGTGCAACTTTACTCTGGTCAGTCCAAGTGGTCCAGGCAACATATTATCCTTTAGACTTCAACAGCGACCTGTTTGAAGATTCGTTACCATCTACTTAAGACAGTTATCGGCGTGAAACGCATTATTTATAACACCACTTGTCCGTTCTGCCATTAGAGGCTATAAAGTATCAAATATACCTCTTACGTGCTGTCACGTGTGAAGAAGTATTGGGTCATGCGAGTTGTGGATATTCCCTGCCCCAGGGAAGAGTAGGGTGATGAATTTAATGATCGTCAAGAAATACTTTCCGATGATGATACCTTTCTTCGTACTATGATATGTTGCGAAAGATAATAGCTCTTATGTAAGATAGTAAGTGTTTTACTATTGTTATTGTATGCGTAAATAAACTTTGATTTATGCGTAATGTTTAATATATCGAATTGAATATGATGTATTGAACAAAATGTGCAAGAACTACACTACAGTGTAGTTATATGTTACGTGTAGCTACTACTATAGTAGTAGCTACACGTAACATATATATGTATTCATTTGGAATTTGCACACTAGCTACACATCTGTAGCATCTAAATATAACAGACCACTGGATGTAAAATTTTCTCAGACACTACAGAAAAGTAGTAATAGTTTACACACGACAGAATGGTCCGAAGGCAAACATATCTCTTGCGTAAATTGTGTCAGGTTGAATTTAAATAGCACCGAGAGCAGTAAAATTTGTCGATATATTTCTGGCTAAAGGCAAGGAATGCCGATTGTCTCCTGGAATGTTTCTTCGATCTCCCTGAAAGTCAATTTGTAGCCAGCACTATAATTTAGCGAGGAAATCGAGAAGCTGGACGAGGTCTGGTCGAAACAACTTGGTAATTTGAAGCAGAAGTCTTCTCTCTGAATACCAATAAAAGCGTGGTGGGTATTTTATTGAAATATCCGGACATCCGTCCGGAACGCGATGGCCATTCGGACGCCAGGGAAATGCTAGTGATTATTGCACTGTGGTAAATCCTCCTTGAATGCCTTATACCTATTCAACGCCGGCAATGACAACACTGAACATCTAAAGTCTTATCGAGATTCCAAATGTATCCGGTTCTTGATAGTCGATGGTTCGACGATATATCGTAAACCGGAGCATGGATCTGGAGTGTTTATGCTTTTTGGGGTAAAAAAGAAAAAAAATATTTAGCACTCGACACGGTGAGTGGTTGCTTTGTATCCAGTGGCTAGGTATCTGGCTCGTATAAAAGTACTTGTCGAAGGATGCGCGTGACGAAGAGTATAATAAACGCATTGATCGCTTTAATTACCGTGATATCAGCGCAATTAAAGACCCGTTGTATTCAAGTTCTTCTTTGACACAAACGCGTGACACGAATTCGTGACTGGATCACCAGGGAGAGTCTTGGCCTGTCATTTCTTCAGGGTTACTATGCAATCTATACCATGTACTTCCTTCTTGATAAGTCTTTGTTCATGTTGATCACTCTCAACATATTGTATCGATTATTTTTTCTCACCTGTTATAAAGATAATTAAAAATTTTCGGATACAATGACCGTATGATGATTCCAGAGGGCGATGTCCGACGAGAAAGGAAAATATCTTATTCTTTGCTTTTTACTTATCATCCTACGTATTCAGTTTTATTACAACTTTTCCTGACAGATGAACATTAGGAATTTATAATATTTCTAGTTTGTAAACTGGACAAGACAATTTATAAGGGTTGTCTTCTATCTGCCAAGTCAGCGGTTTCTGTTGTTTCGGATACTTCTGGAGTGTCTTGAAAGATAATTTATAAACACTGGACACAGATCTATTTATATTAGAACATGTGCTTCAAAATTTAGAATTACCTATTTGTAAATCACAATGATCATTCGCGTTATTTTTGTACAACGAACGTACAAATTTAGGAGTACCTAATTGCAGATGGTGATAAAAACGATCAGTTAAGATTTATATTAAGACATGTGAGTCCAAATTAATGGGTATCTATAACTGCAGTTGGTGAAAGCAACCATCAATCAAACGTTATTCTTGGACAAGTAGGTCCAAATTTAGGAGTACCTAATTGTAGATGGTGATAGCAACGATCAGTCAATGGTTATATTTTAGGTCATGTGCGTCCAAATTTAGGGGTATCTAATTGCAGATGGTGATAGCAAAGACCAGTGTTTCGTCATTTTAGAACATTCGCGTTCAAACTTAAAGGTACCTAATTGTAGATGGTGATAGCAATCATAATTCAAGCATTATTTTTGGATAAATACGTCCAAATTAAGGGCTGCTTAACTGCAGTTGGTGATGGCAACCATAATTTAAGCGCTATTTTTGGATAAATACTTCAAAATTAAGGGGTACCTAATTGAAGGGGTGATAGCAACGATCATTTGAGCGTTATTTTTGTACACGTTGAATAATTAATAAAATTATAAATTTAAAATAAATAAGAAATTTAGAATAAATTAACTTAGGTAATTTATTAAGTTGATCTACCATAATCATTTTAAGGCCCCATATTGTACCATTTTCTTTTTAACCATTTTTGAACGATTTGAATAAAATCTCTAAAATCATGATTGGCGGAATTTAAATTTGAATTGTTTATTTTTGCAATCGAGTTACGATTAAAGAATTAAGACTGATTGAAGTTAGTCACTAAAATTGTCAAACGTGTCAAAATAAATGCTTAAATTTGGTTAAATTATCTACAATGAAAAATGGTCTAGTATTTAAGAAATTATCTGTGATATAAATCCAAAAGTCACTTAAAATTTTTTACAAATTATTTACATTAAAAATTATCGTTGAAGACATTAATGAAACATTATGAAACGAGGAATATATACAAAAAATTACTGTTTAAATTTGCAAACAGAGTAATATAAACTACTAGAGATTTTATTCAAAAACAATTTAGAGAATTAATTGAGAAAGTGCGTGAGAAAAGAACATAAAGAAAATTAAACTAACTTTTTAATTGACGATATTTCTAAATGGTCTATTATCGAGTGAGTAAAAGTCAGGCACATTTTATTCGAATAAAAAATTGGTACTTTATGACTTGAAAAGTTGCGCAAAGCTTTTATATTTGATTTGCAGCATCTGGTTAGCGTTTAAGTGGCTCACCTTGTATTCTCACGTTTTTTTTAACCTGGACATATGCGTGCATTCGATACCTATTATATTCGACGATATCTCGAAGGAACCTCTCGTTATAATTATTATACATTTTGGCGTTTACGACCAGACCACTGAGTCTCGTTTATATTTTAAAAAGCCTTTGCTGTAGTATCTTTCAGAGTCTCTATCAAACCTGCCAGCGGGCCAACCTATTATCTGCTTTTACTTTCGAAATGTCAGGAATATGAACTCAAATTGTCAATAAAGGACAAAAGTTGTCCAAAAGGATTTTAAATTTATAATTTAAAAAAACAAGTATCTATCAAAAAATAGCAGAGTGGTTAGGATATTTTTACAACTACTTTTTCACAATATATTGATAAATACTATTTCAGGGTATTAATTATTCAAAAGAATACTTTATAATTTAAAGCATAATTGCTGCAAAATAGTTATTTCGAAAAAAATTGAGGATTAAAAAATGCGCTTTTCTTGACGGACTCAGCTAGTATAGAATGATTTGTGAGATACCTTCGAAAGGTTAAGTCAACAGTTTCTCTGGGTTCTTTTTATGGGACGTGTAAATATATGACAACTCATATCTTTTTAAGGAATGTTAAAATTCTTGATTAATGATTTACATTTTCCGTTTTGATAATGCTCAATAAATTATGATTAACTGCATGCAACTAGTATAATTAAAATTTGAACTGAAAAGTTTAATATACTGATCGACATTTCGACTTATCTGAACACTAATCTAAAAGCGAAAATTTTGCGACATTATTTAGAAAAGAATAATTTTTTGTTAATAAAATAACTAATCTCTACTCTTTTGTATGTTTCAGGTGAGTTTGAAATTCCCGAGAAAATCGTAAGTAATTATTCTATAGAATAACTATACTTATTCTAGAGAATAGTAATTATTCTATATAGAATAAGTATACTTATTCTATATCTATGAGTACAGTTATCCTAAATTCAAAATTAATTCAATAAGCCTAAAAATCAAATTTAATTGGGCCAAGCTAATGATAATAAACATTAAAGGGAACGAAAGATTTAAATTTTACTTACAAGAAAAAAAATTCAAAAACATGATTAATCTAATGGTCTTTTGATTTAACCCAGCAAGAAATTGAATTTAACTAAATGTGCGGAGCGTGAATTTTTTTAAAGTTTTTAACACGCTTTTGGCCACTAACAAGTCAAGGTCCTGATATGAGAGTGAGAACTCGATTTTTTTTCACCGACGTATTCGCACTCAAGTGCTTTTGTCTGGAAATCACACGAGGTTCGTTCTCACGATAATGCATTTTTAGAAGACGGTCACTTTAATGTAAGTCCTTCAGGACGGATTCCTCAGTGATTTCAGTTAGTTGCGGCATCTCGCCTCTTGGATGCCCGAAAATTCCTTTCCTCGTCTCGTTCCTTCGTCTCTTAGAAAATTAGGTCTGGCTCCTTCACGTCTCGAGAATTCGCGCCTTGTCCTGCAGATCCGCCCTCAGAAGTGCGTTTCGCTCTTCTTAAGCCGCAAGTGCCGCTAGGCATTCGCAATTCTGACACATTAACCGACAACCACAGAAACAAAGAAAATGTGACTAGTCTCGTTAGAAGACTTCTTGAATTTCTTGCGTCGAGACCGGTATATTATTATTTTAATGCTATGTTGATAATTCTATTTGTTCCGAAAATTAAGTGAAAATTGAGTTTTGAGAACTTATTTGAGGTTTTAACATTTATTTTGTATTATACATTTGCTCTTTTTTTCTAGAAAGCAACTGAATTATCTTTATACTTATGCTTAGCAAAATATAAACATCATTTTGGATTTAGCTACTTATTTTATTTATTTTTACGTCAGCACCGCAGTCCGTTTGTACAGTGATGTTCAACGATGCCTTCCCTCTGGGAAGGCATCGTTGAACATTACTGTACCATATATTGGTAATTATATCAGTTGCATAAACAACTATTTTAAAGTATTAATATGTAAATTTAAAACTTTATCAAAATCAGCGCTAGAGGATCTGAAAGTTTTTTATTTTCAAGTGTATGCAGGGAAGTGAATAATTCAGGGAAAGCTGTGGCGAGAGTTTGAGGTTTCTTGGTTGAATTTCATTAAAAAATTGTTTTTGTTTTTAACCGTTACGAACAGGAGCTTCATGTTAAAAACTTTGGATGGCAGCTTCTGAAATGGTTGCATTAAAAATGTTTTGAAATGAAGGTAAATTGGTTTGCGGACCTTGATAACTTCTTATCCAGAAAGTGACATTTGAGATGAAGAGGTAAGAGGTGCATCTCGATGTTAATTTTCTGCTGGGAGCAGTGGGTTCGTTCAAAGTATAATTGAGGCATTGGTGACTTGAGTTGAAAAGAGAGGTGATTGCCCGCTGAATAATTCAGATTGTGGTATTTTTAAGACCAGAGGGCTTTCGTAATTTCTTCATTTCCACATACTCGGCTTATCGCCGTAGGAGGAGAGGATTGCATTCCTCCTGTTATTTAGAGCTGAGATGTGTAGCATTGAGAACGCACGCAAATTCGATTTGCAATGAGCCGATTCCCGGAAAGCGACTGGTTATGTTCTGGCTTTATTCCTTGTTTTCCCCTTGCGAGACGTCTCGATTGTCTTTTCTTCGTCTGTGTCTTGGTTTGTGGCTAAGTCTTTGTTTGCGTCTTCGTCTCCGTCTTGCTCGCCCGTTGTCAATGTCGAGCTGCTCCTCGAGACTACCGCCATTCGTGAGCTTCGTTTCGGAGGATACACGTTGGATTTGGGTTTGAGGGGATCGTTAAAGGATGGGTTTGAGGCCCGGGCCGTATATAACGGATAATTGACAGCCGTTCGGGCCGCCGTTTGCTTTGCATGGACATTGAATTCGCGTGGAAAGGGCATGGACGAGCGAATGTGAATAAACGGATGGATGGACAACAACTCTTAAGTTCGTAGGACGTAGGATGAACTCCCGCGGCAAGACAGAGTGCAACTCTTTCCTTTTCGTTTCGTCGATGACCGGGTCCAAGAAGCAAATGCGCCCAGGTAGGCTCGTAAATTCTTCAATTTCGCTGTAAAAAACAGTTGGGCTGAGGATTTGAGAACAATGCTTGAGGGTGCAAAAAGGAGAACCAAGTTCGAATTCAATTTCGCTGATCCCGTCTCAAAGGCATTTGACCTCATCGCTTGACATCATTTACACTTTGATGCCTTCAACACACTTTCTTCCATCCCGAGAGCTCGGAACTTTATTTCTCACGGACTCAGACACACGTACAACGCAGCATCAGCTCACCATTTTTCTATTATTTTATGTCTATCATATTGATAGGCATAAAGTGTTTTGATACCCGCTATTTCTGTACATTACAACCACTCAAAAACGACACAATCAACATGAACTTGACTCTTAACTTTCACACTCGACCCTCAGTGCCTGTCTTATCTGGGTTTGACTTAAAATTTATTTTGAACAAAGTTAGTCCGCTCATATTGCAGGACTCGTCAGTTACGTGTGAGCGAGGATCGTAAATTCTTCAATTCTGCAGTAAAAAAGGGGACCGGACGCCTGGGGGAGAGCGAGAACTTGCAGCTCGTTAGAACCTAATTGCGTGATGGAAAAGCACTCGACCTTCGTGACTGAAACGTGTACAGGAATCGTTTACATGATCATAATATTTGAGTCGTATTCATGGATTGCAATTGCCAGCACTCTAACTATGTGCATGCTTTCATAAATGGTACGTTCAACTAGTTGGGCGGCTATACTAAGAATCTGTATTGCTCGCGGAAGGTAATTCTGCTCAATGTATCAGCTTTTACTTTGATAAAAAGCTCCGATATCACAGATCTTTGCTGTATTGTACACCATCAGTGTCATCTGATAGCCACTAAGCTTATTAAGATTTGCGATACTAATCTTCTTGGTTTACTTTAGTAGTCAGTAGTAAGAAATTCTTCTTACCTATAACCTATCTTAAACTGCAATTTCCTAGTACCTGATTTTTCATTTATGGAATTGGAAACTCATCAAAAATTGTAGAAAGGAGCGGAGCTAATCAATTCTTTTTTAAAAAATGATTATATCTATAAGACATATTTATTATTATTTAATTATATTTGTTGAGATTGGCACTACAAATGAAATAACTTTTAATTTAATTAAACTGCATTTATTAAGTAGAAATAAAAACACAAATAATTGGATCATTGCTGTGACTTATGCTCCCGGAGTAGTTACTTTTTTTTGGCCTCTTTTTAGTCGAAAAAACGAAAAAAAGGGAGAATGTAGTGAAGAAATATGGTGACAAGAAACATGCATGCAAGTCGTACAAAGAAACGAGGTCATTGTTGAAGTACTTCATACAAGACAAATGCAAAGGTAAGAATTTCTTGGAGATATTGAAAAAGGAAACTACTGCACTGGACTTTACGCGACTAAATAGAAAAAATAGCTATTTCAAGTTTATAAATTTCTTCATGAATGTACAGAAGGCCCTTCTGGCCATGAAAGTTAAAAGATCACAGAACCTTCTTTTAGAAGTAACAAAGCATCTCACCAGGTGGCGTACAGTACTATTGAGTTTAGGTATTCATTTTAGTTGTCTAACTAGTAGGGTATCATTTTGTATCTATTTTATTTTAATTACAAATTTTCAACTTCAAGTTTTAAAATAATTAGCAAGATGCTTATTTATCCCTTTCGTTTTAATCAGTTTGATGATTTCAGTTACATCTGCAATGCATTTAAGAATTAATTTAAAATTTCAAGGTTTTAAGTTTCAGAGTTAATTTTGATCGTGGATAAAGTTACCAAGAGACCGTTAATTTTTGAAAAGTGGTTTATAAAATTAATACAAGGAATGGTGTGACTTAATTTTGTTAGAGATAAAGCAACCCCCATTTGTATGCCTTGTGGGAGAGCGCATTTGCATTCGTGTTCAAGTACAGTTATGCGAATGGTAAGTGGACCACTCGCCACGCAGTTGGGAGTAAAAGAAATTCTCGGAATGGCTTTACCAAGTGCCGCCATTGATAACTTCGGTGTCCACCTAATGTACGCATTAATGTAGCGCGTTTCGCATATGAACATCGTGTTTACAGGACGATTTGAATTCTAAATTGCATGACTGTCCCTTAAAAACTCCGCGTTACTTCTCTATCCTTATAGTACTTATCTGTATTGTTTCTGGCATAGTTAAGAATATATTTTAGGAACGCGTGGATGATTAACTTGAAAGAATGACTAGGCAAAAGAGCAAGTACTTTTTGTGGGAAGATTGTTGTCAGCTGTAATAGAAACATTCCGGAGATGTTTGATTGTTTGGAACTGATGACTCGATTTTTAGAAACTGACGATTTGTCTTCAACTTTTAGATTTGACTCGTGTTTTTGGGATTTAATGATTTCGAGACAGTTTTACGATTTGAGGATATACTTTTAGGAATTTCTGAATCGATTTCAGGATCTGATTTAAAAAGATATTTTGATGCTGTCCGCAGGAAAGTGTAATCAACGGGATTGGAATTTGCAGAAGGTATTTGATAAGCGATAAGACAGGTTTTGAAAAATTGAGTTAATTCGTTTGAGCGGTGTTGATAAAGAGAACTTATATAGCGAATCTATGCTGATCAGACTGAGATTGTTATCGTCAAGTGGGGCGCGGTAGACCTTCGAGAAGATAATCGCTGTGCCCTCGGGTTTTGTTGCTGAACACGAAAGATCATAAAAGTTGATATAACTTTCAGCGACACACATTTGCTGCTTTATACGCGTTCATGAGTGTGCATTTATTTAGGACCTCAACTGGCGCCGTTATCCAGGCCTGATCGAGTCATCATAAAGAGTCTCAAGACAGCTGTGGGTAAAAAGTTAGATGTAAAGAGTACTTTCCGTGACGACGATGTGACGATGATTGAAGACAGTTTTAAAGTTGGAATCAACTTGTAAAAAGATGCCTGAATGCTCTATGGAGCGAGGTAATCGATCGTGATTTAAGACAACTGAGAATCTCAGTAGGACCCCTACGTCCTTAGGTAGGAGGACCTTCACTTGCCAGCGTCTTTGTTTTCCTTTTCTTTCTTTGTGTGCGGTTAAAAACTTGTCATCTTGCTTCATTCCTACACCAACCTTGGTCAAGAGATAAAATCCAGTGTTGGCTTAATCTAAGAATGACGTCAGCTTTCAGATTGTGCTGATCAGACTTGTTGATGTCATAATATTCAGATCTTTGTTACATGCAGTCAGAATGCGCTTTTTTAACGACACCAAACGTTATGATTGCATTTTACGACACCTTGATGAGTTAACGAGCAATCGCCTTTCAGTAAGTTTCCCTAACTTAATTGTACAACATCCATCAGCTTACTTGAATTCTGATGCACAACTTTTTTGCCTCAAAAACTAAGAAGATGATTGAAACTGGTACTGTTTCTTTCGAAGAAGTCAATAAAAATAAGATTTGCTACGGAAAAACAACTATCTGCCGAAGTTGATAGTGTCGCTTGACAAAGTATGTGCGCTTTAACGATTCATCGATGAAAAAGTTTGGGCTTGGGACAGCAAAATCTGTTGACATTGCAAAGCGGTCGAGCATAAACCGGCTTTTTGCTTGGTTAAGTCGATGGAGTCGCACTCGTTCCAAGATCATTATAAACGAAACAGGAAGCCGGGACGTTTTATTTTGGCTTCTCACTGCATTCTGTCGATAAGATATGCTCTAGACCCAAGAGGTGAGACGGTAGTTCAGTGGGTAAGAGCGATTTAAAAAAGGAATTGATGGGTGTACTAGTCAAACTAGTTTAGGATTAGGCGAATAAAAAGTAGAGAAAGGATGAAGGAAAGTAGACACTGCAACTACTTTGTCCGCCGCCTGTACACGTTGAATCATTCGGTCGGTTTCCTTTCACGATGCCGATGGCAGCCGTTCCCGCATCAAGGCCTGTGGTCTTCTCCGAGCAAGCATAATGACTCAATCCGCGATCCACCTTGTCCCTACCTTCTTCTCCCGAGAGGAAGAGGTACTTCTTTCTCTCAATCTGCAGAGCTTATGTCTCTTTCCTTTTCTCTCTACTCTTTGCTCGACTGACAATCCTCCTCTTCCAAAGATTATACACCCGATCGCGTTCGTTCCAAAAGCCAGCAAGGCGACCCCCAAGACATTCGCGGTTTCTCTCGTGACCGCTCGCTCGCCTTCGGTGTGCTGTATCTCTCTTTATCCTCTTTGCCTTCTGAATACTTTTCTCTCTCTTTCTTTCTTGAATCGGCGCTAACTCGTTCGCGTGACGCGGTGCTGTTTGTAATGTTGGACGACCTCGGCCTGTGATTATATGTCTTATGATGCCGACCCGACAAGCTTCAGATGACGACGAGTTGCTGATGGTTCTATACGACACGTTCATGCTCCTGAAGATGCGTAAAAGCAGTGGCAGGGCCTGTTCTCCTTGATAGTTAAAGTAGTCCATATACTTGATGGATACCAGACAGCCGACTATTCAATATACTCTGGAAAGATCTATTATGAACTCCAAGACAGCTACCGGACACATAAATGCACTCGCATAGCACTCCAGCCTAATTATAGGCTCCTGAACATGAGACTTCATCATTTCATTTAGGATCCAAATTACACCTCGAAAATTGATTTTTTAGGAAAATAAATCTAGAACCCATTTTCACCTTAAAATAGGCGCATGGCTCAATTCAGCTACACAAAAACTTATTTTGAGAGTAATTGTGGCGGATTTTTTAATTTATTTGCATTTCTTGACCAACAATTGACTTCTTTCTGAACAGAAAGTCATGCTACGGTTTATATTCAACTGGATGTGGGAGAATATACGAGGCACTAAGATGTAGAGGACACGTTTGAACAGGAATATCCAAGCGCTTATCTTTGCGCGTCTCGTAAAACGTCCTTGCTCGCATCCGAGTACTATCTGCTCCATTGTTCCCGAGAGGTAACGACTCGATCGAATGAAGAGCTGGGGTACAAGATGAGAAGTACAAGGACTCGGGTAGTTTCAAATTCAAGACGAGTGAACCGGTACCAGAACATAGTGACTCCTTGCGAGATACCACCAAATGTGGATGATCAGCGTCAGTCTTTTGAATACGCAGAAGTGGACCACAATGGGCATTTAATTAAGCGTTCAATATCTTGGCGTCATGCCTTGATCCTGGGATCTTGTTGCCAAGAACGGAGCCGTCGACACAAAAATCGAGAGTTCCATCATCCTTGGTTGACGTTGACAGTAGACCCTTTAGAAGTGACTCGGCAATCTTTACTCGAGAATGCGGTTATGAACCGGTCGACGTACCAGTACGACAATCCGCTCATACGCGACATTGTCCTTTTCCGTGACAGCAAAAGTTTATAATTCAAAATGTTCCGTAACGAGCTCTTTGAAGTTGTGTTAGACTGAGAACTCCAGCATCGAAAAAAAATGCTACTCCCTTGGTAAAAATGCACTCGCTATTACTATAAGTAACCAAGCTCAACCGGTTTCGATCTACACGTAAGGATTCTTGCGTGCAAAGGTCGATCCGACTATCGTTTATTCGTCCCCCTAAGTAAATCCATTCGTAGGTGGAAGAAAACCGGCCCTTAACGAGGTTAATATTTTTTTAACAACGGTGGTAGTTGTTTCACAGTCGCAGGCCGACTTATCCAAAAGGCATCTTGGTTTGAGAAATAGGTTCTACTCTTATCACTGCGAGCCATAGTATCGAACAATAATAATCTTTTGCGTGTGACCAAACTCGCTCGTTTCAATGCACTTGATTAACTGATGCCCTCGGGGCGAATTTTGTTCAAGTATCCTGCACAAAACTCTTCCTGTAAAGATGCTTCTCCAGAGACTGCGTAAATTTAACGGTATACCAGACGAGCCTATAAATTGATATAATGTTCTCGCCGAGCTTCACTTATATTGATACTAGCATTAACTATCCGGAGCACGTAGTTACCGCGATTTAGATTATACCCAATTGCCGGAAGTTTGACACGCTTCATATTTAGTAGCCTTTTAAGATACGGGACACTCATTAGCTAAGAGATTGTTATAATCTAAAAAAGAGGTTCTTATAATCTAAAAAAGAGATTCTTATAATCTAAAAAAGAGATTCTTATATAATCTAAAAAAGAGATTCTTATAATCTCAGAATGAGGCTTTACGCAATTTACAGACCATTTTCATGTCAGTTATACTGAATGGGTTGATTGACTGTTAATTATAAAAATAACCATCAAGAGACGGATGTATGTTGGCGTACATCTTGACGTCCATTTCACTAGAGTCAATTGTGATAACGATTTAAATTTGCGCGCGCGAAATTTGATTTTTTAAAGCGGTAGAGGGCGTAACGATTTCGAGAGAAACGGAAGAGTCCAGTCGTTGATCGAACGAGCGAACTGAACGGACGAAAGATTTTCCTTTGATCGAGAAACGCGAGCTCTTTTTATTAAAATGTTCGAAGTTTGTGAACCGGTTCGTTAATCATCTTTAAATTTTCTTTTGTAAACTCAAATTACTCTTTTAACTATTTATATTCTGGTAATATTTCTGGTAATATTCTGGTAATATTTCTGGTAATATTCTGGTATATTCAATAAACTGAACTTTATCAACTTTAAATGAAAGATCCTTGTGTTTCTTTCTCCGAAAAACCCGATCATATTTCCAAGTCTAATTAAACTTTAAAAACTCTATTAACAATTGTTTCAGAAATCAAAATTATATTATTCTTTCAACGTCCCAATTTTCAATTTGAATTGGATTGTTCTTTTCTAGCCTGTCAATTTGAAGTGGATTGTTCTCTAAGCTTGTCAATGTGTGCTCATTCATATACTTATTGTGTGCATCCAGGCCTGCGCTGATGCATTTTCTTATTAGTTAGCATGAGGTTCCTCCACCCTGGAGGTTCTAAGTTTAACTGGTTTTTTATTTTCACCTTGTATATTTATAATTTTTTTTTACTTTAGCGAATCTAGTGGAATATTTTCAAATCTCACATTGCATTGTTAATAAATCTAAAAACGTATTCCTTATTTTGTCATTATTCCTTATTTTGTCATTATTCCTTATTTTGTCATAATTGACTGAAAGTTGATTTAAAAGTACTTCAAAAGTGTTAATAGCGCCTGGCAGATTTGAATAATGTGAAATTTTCCACTGACTGGAGATGGAAGATGATTTCGAGGCTAATTGTGGGTGGTATCGTGAAATCAGGAAGCAGAATAAGTGTAGCGTGGAGTAACTACCGAGGCAGACTTGTGCCATTCTTTGAAAGTCAGTAGAGATAAGACAGAAAGAAGAGCCTGAACGTCTTCATATAGGATAATAAGGCTCGAAGGTATTATTATGAATTCAAGACCCAGTCGGTTGGTGCAAAGCCGATCGAGCATTTTATTCGGTATCGCAACTTCTATCAGTAGTGATTGATTCCTCGGTATTCATTGGGCTCACTGCTGCTCACGATATCATCGTTAAATCGTGTCATAGACAGACGCGCCGGCCAATGATTTCAGATCTTATATACATCCGCGAATCAGCCTTCTGTATCGAGTGTAGTTACTTCCGTCGAATCGATCCTCGATCGCTGTACAGACTCGTCTCGACTCGCGTCGCTCATCGAATTGACTCCAAGAGGAATAGCTTGTGGATTGTAAAGATAAAAGGGTTTCGGTGGCAGGTAACGATGCAGGTTTTATACCGAGAGTGTGGGAAAGATGTTCACCGAGATCAAGATATCTTGTAATGATCTTCAATAAACTACCTTGGCAAAAGTTCCTCATGCTTAGATTCTCTTGATTTCTATTTTCTATCATTTCACGGTAACTGTTTCGCTCAATGAGCTTTCGCATTAAAAAAAGCTCAAGAACAGTTGTATACACTGATTATCTGACATTGATTAAACAAAACGGTTTGTTTGCCTTTTTCGATGCAACAAATTTTATAATATCGACAGGTAGGACGAACTTTTCTTGGTAATGATAAATAACTGTTGACTCGGAGTGATCGATAATTTTCAAACAATAATAAATAACTGTTATTAAAATAATCTCCTTGACTCTTAAACTCCGTTTACAACAAATATACTTCTTTCGGAGTTCTTAACTCTCTTGTACTTGAACCGAGAGCTGAAACTTGACTCAGATTTGAAATTCCCCGACATTCCCGCACCATCATCTAAAATTACATGGCGGGATCGTCCTGAAGTTCAAACACGCCCTAGGGTCACTTCCTCTGCAATTGATCCTCTCTGCACAAGTAGTTTCTACCCATTAAATATTGCACATGAAATCGTCATGCGCATTTAATCGCTTACTTATCTGAAACTATGTACTAAAGTATTTTTACTTTAACAAGAGAGACTTGGAAAATAACATTCAGTGTTCGTGCTGCTCGAAAATAACCGAACGGGGGAAATCGAACCTGTTATTTTGCTCTCCAGTTCGAGATTACACGCTGTCACACCACTTTAAAGAAAAAGAGAACGAGTAAGAGAGAACCAGAGAGGGAGAGAGATAGATGGAACTCAACAAAACATGTAGGTCTTTTTCACCCCGCAGCAAATCGAGATTTATTTTTCCCGATTGAGACTTTTGGCTTTAAGAATTGGGGTAGCTACGATTTACAAGGATCAAATTATAAAGCAGGAACTGGCGTTCTAAGGAATGATTTACAGAGGGTCCTTCTTGCTACAATTAGAAGGGCCGGCAGGACATATGGTCCGACTAGGAAGCGTGACCCATTTGAAAATTCTTAAAAAATTTCGGAAATCTTTACAATCGAAAAAATAATGACTTTCAAATATTGTAAAGTCTTTATACAATCAAACATATCGAACAAAGTGTATTCGTAGACTCGATAGCACGACCAATTCGAAAATTTTGTATAGATCTCAATTAAAATGACTCAATTAAAAATGTTAAAGACTATTATTAAAATTAACTCATCAGTGAGAATGACATCCCCTTTTTTTAATTTATTTTTTACAATAACTATTTTGATTAAACTATTAATTTTTAAATTTGTCAATGTCTTCAACTAGTAATTCTTTTAAATTTATAGCTTATGTATGGTCGTAGTTCAAGAAGGTTGAAATAGGTAGAGACATTTTGAACATTTCAACGTCTTATTCTTGCGATTATCATCTGTTTCACTTAAACGTAAGTCGAGAAGAAAAAGGACGGGCCGTCTTTCTCGAGTCCTGATATAGTACGATCATGACCCCGTCAGCGAGGTTGAGAATGGATCTCGTAGCGAAGTCAGATCACGTCGAACGATCTCGCTTGATCTTGACGACCTTATTCCATTAGACCCACAAACGATTAGCTCGAATAAATAATGGCGTGTTTTAACGAATCTGTCAATCGCGTTTCACCAGCAGGTGATATCAGTACCGTTCGATTATTTCTATCTCGTACTTCTCGTTGATGGAACCTTCCTAATTGAATATTCCATGAATAGAATCTCAACAAAAGAACTATAAAGTTTCTTTTGAAAATTAATCAATGGGAATTTTAATGATTTTGGGCACACAAAAGGAACTCGAAACAAGTTATTTTTTAAAAAGGTTAATAGTTGGACTTTTATCGAGGACCGAAACCTCACGTCGTCTTTTCAATGAGTATTCAAATTATTAGACATACCGGAAGCTGAACCATAATACAAAATGATAAAACATACACTTGCTATCCAAGGGGAATAAATTATCTCGTAATATAAATGTTGAACCGGTTTAACAGGGACCATTATGTTACAATTAAAAAACAATGTATCAGACACTGCAATAAAATTATGATCGATGAAGTGCGTTTTCTGTAATTTTTCACTAACGTTAAAAGAAGAATTGTCGTAATTTAAAGTTGGAGGGCGAGTGCAATTTAATATATAAATACAAATTGAAAAAAGAGATGTACTCTATCTCGTTTCAATGTAATCGAGAACATGTGTTGTCATGAACAGGTTTCAAAGCACTTCACTATCTCCAGTACATTTGCAGATCTTATCCCAGGAGGAATTTTGCGTAGGCGTGAGGGCCAGAAGTTGAAGAAGAGCCTTATCAAGAGTTGGAAATCTTTTATACCAGTGAGCAAGACAGGTGTCATCGTACACTTAGGAGTTAAGAGACTTCTCAGTATTGCAATTCTGCAATTTATTGCTGTGACTCCATTCTTAGATAACTAATAGCTCAACTAAATGACAACTTGCACTCATTGATATTTGCTTAGGATTCAAGATTTATTTATAGCCAATAATCAAACGTTTAAATTCCTTTTAAATGATGCATTTTTTATCAGACAGGAATTGAGTGAAATTTAATCGTTTTACAAGGTATTCTACACTTCTTGGGTTCAAATTGCAGGAAACTGATGGACAGGAATCTCGCGATCTCTGAGGGGAGCGTGATGGAATGGTAAGACTGTCGTTGAGTTTGTTTCAATCTTTGATCGCGTGATTCTGATAGGATTATTGCGTATGGTTTCAGTTGCACAGTGCCATCATAGCAATGTCTTCCACATGTAATCGGAGCTATTCTAGTTGCGATATTGTCATTGTATAGAGTTATAGATTGTGTTGAATGTCCTGTCTCTCTGTAAGATCTGCAAATAGAGATAACATCGACCGGCATTGTGCTTCCTTTATGCTACTCGATCTTGAGTTTCACTTGAAAACACGTTTAAAATAATTCTAGAGTTTCTCCTTAGTATCAGAAAACAATATTAGTTTCAACACGATAAGAAAATGTATATTGTATATTATAATTTGTATATTATAATTGACTACTTCACTTGGCAAATTGTACAATCTTTAGTATTAGATTTTATACATTTATATTACGCACTTAATTTTAGCGAAGAAGTTGGTAGTTATTAGATTGATAACTTTTGTTTCGTTTAAAGGTTCATCAATTCAGGATTACCATTTAGCATGAAACATTGCAAAAATTTAAAAATTCTTTAATTTTAAAATTTTTGCAAATATGTAAGGAAATTTATGTATAGAATAATATGAATATAATAATTTTACAAATTGTAACATGAAGCAAGAGATAATCAATTTAGGTCTTTTCACACTTTTCGCTGACGCTGTTAGTGTCAGTTGGCCGCAATACAATTTTTATGGGCCTGGACCCTAGATTCCTTTACCGCCTGCTGATGTCTATTCCAAAAGCAGGTCACAGAAATTTGGAGACGGTCTAATATGAGGTTTAGTAGATTTAGTGTTGCATTGGATTGCCAGAGACTCATCAAGTAGAAAGAGAAAACGCAATTTCCTGCAGTTAATATAACATTTTATATTAATTAATTTTAATGATCTATTGGTCAATAGACATAGTCAATACTATGTATTGACATAGTATATAATTAAATTGAATTTAATTATGTATTGACATAGTATATAATTAAATTGAATTTAATTATGTATTGACATAGTTAATTAAATTGAATTTAATTATGTATTGACATAGTATATAATTAAATTGAATTGAATTATGTATTGACACAGTATATAATTAAATTGAATTTAATTTTTATTTATTATTATTATATATTAATTTATTACAAGTTAGGAAATAGAAAGTAAAGCTTAAAGTTAGAAAACTGAATAAGAAAAAGAAACAAGAAGAAGCAAGAAGAGTAGCAGCATCTGAAAAGGTCTTCTCCAATGAGTGTCTTCTTGGTAGGGGGTGAGCTTCTCGGAGCCGAGAAAAGAAATGCCATATAAATAGATAAGCTGTCGGAGTGCCAGGATTACATATGACGGGACAGGAGAACGCGGAGGCGAGATGATATCTGGTTCAAAGAGACATGGTGATAAATCTGAGGGTCCACTGTCAGGTGGAGAAGTCACGTTGTCCTCGATGTAGGTACTCTTGAAAGTGACTATAAGGGCCGGTTCTGTCCTTTGTCTTGTCTTTGTCTTGGTCGCGGCCGGATCGAGTGAATCGATCAAATTCTTGCCAACGATGTAGGTAGGAACTTGCCATTCCTGCATTACCACCATACAGCGGAACGCATTGCTATTTCTATTGATCTTTCACTCTGAAGGACTTCTCCACGCGTTTAAGGAAATTTACGAGCGTTTTCATAAATCAAACATTTTTATTCCGCGTTGTTTGCGCTCGTTGGTGTGTATCACTCGCATTGAAGCAAGACCTCACCTTAACTGATACGAACTTCTGCTTCTTCAATGTTAGGCCGATTAGTACAATAGATTAGTGAAGTGAATTTCCTGCAAAGCATCTGCTCGCCTCGGGCTCTTTTCCATGAGAAATTCAATCAACTCCAGTCATTCTCTAATACATTTCATTCGCTAATACGCTTGACTCCGTAATTCTTCAGATTACTTCTGTAAATTGATTTGAAACCTTGTTATCAGAGTTCTGTTAGCCTTTCATCCCAATGGGTTTCGAGTTTGTTTAATTTACAAGTGCCCAACCAAGCAATGTAAATCTTTTCTGATGAAATCAACTAGAATATAACAAAAATAATCAACTAGAATAACAAAAATAGTATAAAAATAGAATAATACTATGAACATAAAAATGCTATAAAAATTCGGATGCTGGGAGATTTGTAGTAGGCCTATTTTAGTAGTTTAGTATTTTAGTAGTGAATGTAAATGTGGTATACTTTAACTTGAGTAATTATCTGTTTCAAACTGAGTCTTATTAACTAAAGAATTCGAATATTGTGAAAGAAGCACTATGCGATTATGGTACTTATGCGATTATGAACTTCTTGGTACTTTATCTAACTAATGCCATCAGCGGTTGATATCCAATACCTATAAGCTAAACATCACTGATGCACTTCCTGCAGAAATTTTCTGTCTTGGAAACGAATATGATAACTGACACATGCCTCATTTTCTTCCTCTAGAAAATAGTATTAAACTATTATTGCATTAGTCTGTGAAATCAAGCGGAAAGAAACATTGGAACTTCTTGGAAAAAGTTTCCCTCCTGTTTCTTACCTGTTCACAAAAAGCTTTGACACTTCTTGCTAACCGGACTTAAAACTCAAACGGTAAATATTTGGAAAGCTCAATTATTCCCAAGACCTCGAATTTTTACGAACTAATTATTCGGAACAAAAATTCCTCAATTTTAGAAAGCGTAACAAGCTGAAAATTTAATTTTCTATGGTGCTTCCTTCTTTTTATGATGTTAGAGGTGCTTATGACGGTTTCACTCTACTGGAAAATACACCGTCCTCTTTCATATTATGCGCTCATTCAGGTTTCTTAAAGAATTTACAGACTCTTTGCCTCTCTCAAGGATTGTTTGACTTTCAACGATTTTGGTTAACTGAAAGATTTCTCGGTAAAATGTTTTGGTTCACTTGAAGTTTAAACACCCGAAGTTTAAAAGTAGCTTTAGAACTGTAAAGGTCTGTGAATACAAATTTTACAGGTGTCGTAAATCAAAAGACGCAACATTTAATGCGTATACTGCTGCACAATTCGAGAGCGAAATTCCAGAAGCTGGGATGGTTGATGATTAGGTACGGTAGACCACGACGTGCCCAGACAAGATAGTTTCGAAGCAGGTTAATCCACAGGGTGTCCTAAGTAAAGTTTGCGATCTCCTTTTCTCTGTTGCTATTGCCAAGAAAGACACCGACGAGACGACTGATCTGAAAGGATCGGACGTTTGTCAGAGAGCGGGACAATATAAGAAGCTGTGAGCCGGCTATAAACTATAACATCGAAACGCTCATAATCCGGCAAAAGAAAGGCCGCTGCTCCGGTGGGACACGATGTTTTAATCCGTAAACACGTCGTTGAACCGGAGACGGGATGCCCTCGTACCATTTTTAACTGCTCGTAATCTCCTTCATTCCTCCTCATCGCACACATACCTAATTATGCTCGCGTGTACACATCCATACACGCGAATGAATATGCTCGAATCAAGCCGACCACATCCCTCGAGCTTTAACGTTCGAATTCTTTCCTGGGAATGAGACACCCAGACTTCATAAAAGTGTAAAATTACTTCGGACACTCTGAAGCCATCTAATGTTTATTGGATACGTTATCGTCTCAATTCAGCCGTATTCAAACCATAACACTCTTCTTTCTCTGGGTTAAGAGTCAGTGCTGGAAAGTCTAAACCAGTAATCTCACTCATATAAGAGTATAAAGTATAAATCTTTATACCTCGATGCCTTTCTTATCAGAGGTTGTTTGGCTGAAAGCTCTGTCATTTCATTTCATTTCGGGATAAATTATTGCAGATGGTGTTAAAGTTCTTTATTGTTATTGCAGAATCTGATCCCACTTTCTTGGTACTCTTGGAATTTAAGCGAGGATTGGAAATGAAAATCCTACTTAGTTAGTATATGAGCTGCGAATAAAATGATTGGAATTATGCTTTTCGTTAAGTGCATTAAGAACCTGAAACTCCAGTTTTGTCGGGAGATTTTGTTGTTTGCTGTTTTAATGGAATAGTGAATATACTTTGAATAACTCGAATAACCTTGGGCAGAAGTATTTCAGTGATCTGGATTTATACAATTTAATGTAAATTGCTTTCAATTTAAATTCTATTTTTAATCACATTTTATTTCAGTTTATTTTATCATATTTATTTTATCCAGTTTAATGCAATTTAATCAAAGTGCTGTTTATTCAGTCACATTTCACATAATTTAATTTAATTTCTTCTAGATGCCATTAATTATTTCTTCTAGATGCCATTAATTATTTCTTCCAGATGCCATTAATTATTTCGTCCAGATGCAATTAATTATTTCGGATATCCATTACTTCTTCCAGATGCAATTAATTTAATTTTGTCAATTTGCATTTAATTATATTTCGCCTAGTTCATCTAAGTCGAGATGTAAATTTAATTTTGTCAAGTTGCATTTAATTATGTTTCGCCTAGTTCATCTAATTATAAGTCGAGATGTAAATTTAATTTTGTCAAGTTGCATTCAATGTTTCATCTAGTTCATCTAAATTGGAAGTTTTTATATTGTATAATTTTTCCGACATTACACGAAACGTTTGTATGGTTTAAAAAAATTTGTAATAATCAAACGACATCCTTTGATAAAAAAAATCGTACATTTTTAATGCACTCTCTTTATTGATGAGAATGTAAGAATATCAGTTTGGAATAATTTAAAATAGAGAGTGCAAATCACTTTTCACACTGACAGTGAGTGGTCCGCTTTAGATCCCCTTCCTTTGATCAGCGACAGTTTAAAACATCATTCCTTTGTAGAGGAGGGGGGATTCCCTGGGTTAATTCGCACACTGAAATGAAAGAAAGCGAGTGTAGATTCGATTCGATTCCGTGAACCGGAAAAATTCCAGTCACACCTGAGACATGAAGGAATGGGAAGGAAGTTGAAGTCACCGGCAGGTTTGCACCGATCGTCTAAATGGCCGCCACATCCGCTCTAGATGGAACAAGATATTATGCAAACGAAATAGCAGACTTTGAGTGACTTGTTCGCTAGTATCGCAAGTTTCTTGATGCCGGCAGCAAGACAGTGTGATGTCTAGTCTCGATACTCTTTCCACTTCTCCTTGATCGTTATAACTCCATCTCGATGAAGCCATTGGCTCGGCGCCTATGAAAAAAGAGGATTGTACAAAAAAGAGAATTGTACAAAAAAGAGAATTGTACAAAAAAGAAGGACGTCTAGGTAACGAAACGCGATCTCACGATACGCAAAGATGATCACCGATCGAGTGATTCAACAAGAGCGTAGATCGTTCCCGCGTTACACATATTTCTTCTCCCTTGTACAAGGTTAGGTTAATGGCAAAGCAAATATCGTGCTGCATGCATCGCAACGAGAAAGAAGGCAAGATTGACCGGTACTCGAGGGTATAAAGGTTAATGAGCGCGCAGGCGCAACCTATTATTTTAGTCTGTAGGACTTATTTTCCCCTTAATCCTCTTGTAATAGTCTCTATCTTGCTTTCCCGCATTGCCAACTTCTTCTCAACAGTCGCTTCTTCCTTCACTTAACTCATGCCGAATCTCTCTCTGTCCTCTTCTCGATAATGTATTCTGCAGAAAGCAAGAGAAAGAGAGAGATAAGTGCTAGGTAGAAGGGATCTGCTGGAGGAGTCGAGACCGCAGAGGTTGAGAGAACAAGAGAAGGGGAACTGGGAGACCTTGAGCTGCCACCAAGCTCTAGACGTCTTCATCCTGCCTCAAGCTCAGCTCGAAGTGAGGTCCGAACCTCCTTGCTTGCTCACCTACCACTTCCAGCTCGCTTTTCTAATTCTAATCTACTCCTCCAATTTGCTATTTATCCACTTTGATCTCTCTTAACCCCTTTGCCTATCTGTAAATTATCCAACTCTGCACAATTTTGTTTTCATTTTGTTTGTTGGTGTGCAATATTTTTAATATTCCCATTCAAAATAATTGCAACAATATTTTTTCATAACGTATCAATTTAAAGGCGATGATGCGCTTGTTTTTAAGATTCTATGACAAATGTTTTTTTCTATGACAAATTGGTAAATGTTACCAATGAGAGATGGGTAACTAATTTACCATGTAATTACGTTTCGAGTCATTTAAACGATACACCTTTTTGGGAGGCATCAAAGTTTTAATTACACTAAAAACATGTCTTTTTTACAAGTCAACATGTCTTTTTGTCTACATAAGTCTTTACTGCTCTACATGAGACTTTACTGCTCTACATGAGACTTTACTGCTCTACATGAGACTTTACTGCTTTACATGAGACTTTACTGCTCTACATGAATCTTACTGTAAATTAGAAAGCCAATTAGAATCTTCTAAAAAATTAGAACTGCTTTTCTTTTTAAGGAAAGTTTCTGCCTAAGCGAAAAGATTCACAGGAATTGTTCGCCAGGGACATTTTCTCTATTGTGAGTGTCAAACTGCGATTCACAGGGTACACGTTTTCACTCTGACTAACAAGAAAGCTTGATTTGATTCTTTTACTCAACAGTTAGTTGTAATAGTACTTGAAAGTAATCCGAGTTTCTTTTTCGTGAAAAAGTGAATTTATCGCCGGCTCCCTTACTTTACGGAGAGAAAAGAGTGGTTTTGTAGATAATAATTCAATTCTTCGATCCATCACAGTAACCCCAGGTGTCTCGGGCATCGAACTACTTTCAAATTTTCTATTCACCCCGGGAGTTAGGATCCCTTATTCATGTATAGTGAATGCTGACAGACCCTCCCCTTTTTACTGTTTGTCATGGAGTACATGTACAGTTGCCTAACGTGTCACTTGGCAACAATCATAAGAGGCGTGTGCACACACATGCACCCAACACTTTCACGTAGAGACACTTTGATAGTTTGATATTTAAGTATGTCTATATCACAGCAAGCACGTGCGTATTTATTGTATATAACCTTCGAGTTCACGAATCAAAAATTCTGAATTAAACCTATTCATTATCAGTCATCGTTTTCATTTCATTATCAGTAATTTTCATTTCATTTCACAAAATCGATTGAGCTATATAGTCAAGTTGATTAAAAAGCTTTTAAACAAAAAGATTTCACGTTTTGATGACTATTTGTGCCATCCTTATTAGAAATTTATAGTGACGAATAATTACAATTTCAAAATAAAAATTAGAGTCTGTTTGAAATTAAACCAAACTGTCAACACTATTGGAGTGAGAACTAACACCTTTTAATTACAATTGATTTAAAAATAATAGCTTTAAAAAAGACAATTCAATCTTGTCCTTAGTGGTGAAAATCTGGAATTTGAAAATCGTCTAAAAATTGCATATAGACTTTCTTGAAGAGCAAATTTCAGTTTCACGTTTTAAACAAAAATTTGAAAGTAACCAATTACATTGACAATTTTCAAAGACATTACCAATCTGTCTGGAAAATCCAGAAACCTGACATTTATAAAAGCTACATACGAGATATGAAATGAACTGTAAATATACGTTGAATGGAATTAATTCAATGCCCTGAATTTTAATCCCATGACACAGAGGTTCTTAGAACGGATTGGTTTCTGGTTCTATCAGGAACATAAGGTTCGGCCAACCACGTAAGCCGTTTTTTCCAGTCTATTTTTATCATCTCCCTCTCGTATCCCAGTGGCTCTTTTTCTATCTCGAGGTCGCAAATCGGAGACCCTCTTTGTTATATGACTCGGTGCAACGTCGTTACCGTGTCGAATAAACCGTGTCCAATTTGGAGGGTGAGATTTAATGCAGTTTGAGCCCCTCACGTCCTTCTCTGGGGACACACCTACGGCCGCGATCCGTTTTTGTGGCGTCCGTTAAATTGGCTCTTCGATCCAAGCATCTGCTCTGAATGCATCGAGTGTGGATCATCACCTAAGGAAACTCACCGAGGGTTATGAATCCGTTCAAAGTGATACTTATTACGGTCGGTTTCCTCGCGGTGCCTTAGCGGTAGACTTCAATGGAAAGGTGTTGAGAAAAGCATTTTAGAATAATCTTCGACCGCCCGTGAAGTCTAGCTTGTAACCGCGATACTTCTCCACCCTGGAGGTCTTTGACAATTCATCCTCTCGACCAACTACGTAATTGAGATGCCTCCAGCACTATTTCCCGAGTGGAACTATTTGCCCAATGCCTCCTTTCAACAGGAAAAAAGACGACATCAATAAGCCGATGTAGGCGGGATGTATCAATTGTGTCTTTCATATTTACCGGGATTTATGCGGCCTTAGGATTTTTAACTAGGCGAGAAAAAAGTCATTTTGGTTTTATGTACTGGAACTTGATTTTATGACGGAATTTTATTCAGATCGTTTTTTGAATGTGAATTTTAGATTAAGTGAAAGGAGGAGAGAATATTAAATAGTTAATAGATGTAATAGATTCTTTTAAATAACAATATTCAGAAAATAAAAGGGAACTTTTATGAGGAGAGAAAAAAAAGTGAGGGAAGTAGTGAAGGAGAAAGTGAAAAAATCTAGGTGGAGAAAGGAAAACCAAATCCGTGAAGTAATAATTTAGAAGCAAAAAATACGCAGCCAAAATTCTTAAAAATTGTAGATGAAAATTCATTCATTCACACGATTTGGCTTATAATACGCAAGCTTTGAATAGGCTCCTTATGATACGCTTTTTGCGTATGTCAGCGCCTGCGCAGAAGTACGTTTTAACTGATTCCCAACACTGAAAACGAACTTTTGCGCAGGCGCTAACATACGCAAGAAGCATATCATCAGGCGTTTATTCAAAGCTTGCGTATTATAAGCAAGATATAGACTAGCCTCATAGAAATTGATGAAAATTGTTTATTAAAAGTAAGAGTTTATGAAACAGTAAATACTAACGCATTTAAATAGACGATAAGTTACATTTATCTACTACTAAATATGCCAAAAAAAACTATACATTTGGAGGTTAGATTCACGCAGATGTTTGCACATTTATTTCTGACAGATTAGCTTCCGCTACTTGAGGCATGACATTTTTCTCTGTGTAATAATAATAAATAATAATAATAATAATAACAGGGTGCGTAAATGCATTTTTTCCTCTCCTAAACTTGTTTTGTAAAAAAAAACAAAAACAAAAAAATCAAACAAATAATAATAATAATAATAACAATAATAATAATAGTAATAATAATAATAAAAATAACAATAATAATACGAGTAATCTCTTAAAATTTTTTCGTAATAAAGGGAAAGGTTAAGAAAAGAAAACAAGAAGGTGAATTACAAAAAAAGGGAAAAGCAAAAAGAAAAGGAAGAAAATGTATATAAAAATAGAAGAATTTGCACAAAGTAAGGGTTTAAATGGGTATAGTTTAAATGGCAATTGATAGGACTGGCGCTAATAAGGACTGAGCGGTGAATTAGAATCGCTGGTAATTTGGTGGGAGATGACAAAGTGGGTGCTCGGGACTTGACCTCGTGTCCGCTAAAGGAAAAGATCACGACCCCGTCTACTGGGACAAGGAAGACATTGCACGAAGACATGTACCAATACAGAAATGGCCATCCGTGTAATTTAGCTGGCAGTCGGTTCCACCTTTGGCGATCGTATACCTGTCTGTGGACAACTTAATAAAGCGGAGGCGCAAGTCACTTTCAGCGCGAAAAGGGGAAACAAGGCCGTGTGGGAAAAACATTTCAAAAATACGTTACGGATCGGCAGAGCTGACGCTAATTGGCTCGGTAGTATCGCCTTAACTCTCTCAAGGCCAGAAATTAGGGGTCAACTCCTTCTTTTGCTCGTAAACACAATCTTCCTGTAATACATTCACGCACCTTTGCAAACCGTTTTTTATCTCAGTCAATAAACCTTGAAATCAGTTTGCTATAATTTTTATTTACCATTCAGTATTTTATTTTATTTCTCATTTGGTATCTTATTTTATTTGCCAGTCAGCCATTTTATTCACCATTCAGGATCTTGTTTCGGTTACTATTGGGGATTTTATTTAAGTTCCTTATAGTAAATTAAATAAAATTTAATAACTTAAATAAAATTTAATAACTTAAATAAAATTTTATTTAAGTTACTATTCCGGATTTTATTTTGAAAGTGAACAATACATGACGCTTCACGGGAAAAGGGACTTTACGCGCTTTTGCATAAGGTTGCTATTACTATGTTATAATTATAATTTTTGTTAAAATGTTTAGCACGAAACCAAGAGGAATTTGTTTGAATTATTTTACAGCGGGCAAAAAGTTGGTTTTTGCTTTCTTTTAAAAATGCGAGAGAAATGCGAAAGAGGATCGATTATTTAAATTACGTATTTTAATAGCAGAGGGATAATGACGGAAGGTAAAATTGACACTAAAATTTTAATATCTCGTAGAGCGGTAAAGGTTTCTAGGTGTTTAAAAGATGTAAGTTTCTCTCCGTCGATTTGTGTTGAGTCGTCTATAATTAAAGTTAGACCGCCGTAGACCTTAATTACTCTTATTCTCTCCTGTGGTGCTTGGAGAGCGACTCTCCTTTTAAAATCGAATGCGAGAATGAGAAGATATTCAACTCGACTAGGAATACGTTAGGTAGTATTTACTCGTAGTTACTGAGACGTATCTAGATAAATGTAAGAGCTAATAAAAGAGCAGATTCTTATCTTAACGTATGCCACTTGGACAGGTGTATGCCGACATAGGTTTAGATTGATAGGCAAGATCTTCTACAGATTCGCGTCATTGCAAAACCACCTCAACTGCGTTTTCAACTAAATAAATCGTTTTTGATACCGGAAACACTTTTCTTCCTTCTAAAATATTTTTTATTGTCCACATATGTGTATCTATATGTAATCCGACAAGTCAAAGTTTCAACAGATTTACTTTTTTCGAGACATTTTTACGGATGGTTTTACATTTTTGTGTCCATTCTGGGTTGACTAATATTTGACTACGTTTGATAGCATTTGTGTTTGAATCTTGTTCTGACATGTCCTCCCTCTTTTCGAATTCAAAAGCGCTGGATGAAGAGCAAATAGATCGGCCTGAAAGATTTTCTTGTATGTGCTGATGTTTTCATCCCGGGGATTAGTGGACCCCAGCTCCAAGGTTGGGCTCTGATTTCTGTCAATTCGAGGGACATCTGCTTTCACTTTGTTTATTTGTTTGCTCTTCGGAGCAACCTTGCAATTTTTCTTTTACTCCAGCATCATTTTGTCAGCTCGTTTCCATCTACATTTTTATTATTGGTCTCAACCTCTTTCAATTTTTATTAGTTTGCTTTAAACACGTTTTTCTAACGTTCCCTAAAATCCATGATAGAATTCCAGGATGTGCTGGTCAAGAATCTGAAACTCAAGAATTTAAGCATATTTTTGTATCTTGGTTTTTAGTGTCTTCTAATACTATTCTATACTTTGGTTTTTTGTTTCCATTATAGTTTCGGATCTTTATCTTTTTTTTGTTCTTATTTTTATTTTTCTTGCTAATTTCTCTCGCGTTTTTATTATTCTTGCTCTTTTTACTCAATTATTTTTGTTGTTCTTGTAATTTCTCTTTGGCATATTGTTATTGTAATTATTTTTAATACATTTGTTAGTCTTCTTTTTCTTCTTCTTCTTCTTTCTTCTTAGTCTTCTTTTTTGTCATTTTTCGTTTATTTCTCTTCATGTAGTTTTTGTTCTCAACTTTCATTAATACTAAGTTAATACATTCTTCATTTAATTCATTAGTACTGTTATTTTCCAAAAGTTAACTACATCGTGTGCCAATGTGTAAATTTTCATTGAACAAAGTCTATCGTTTACAGCCGAACAAGCTTGTTAAATGACACCCAATGACCTCACTTGATCGTTAACAGGTTATCTACGTACTTGTTTTCTCTCGGGCTAACTAAGCAGAATTAGGCTCACCGGGATTTATACCGGTAGTTTGATGAATATAGATATCTCGACATGCTTCGTTAAGAAAGTGTTTAATTACACTCGTAAGGATTTTTCTTGTTCCAAAGAGGTTCTGATTACTCATTTTTGAGTGTGCGTATAGTTTATGAACACAGCCACATGAAATGTTTCATGATGACTTTTTTTGCTTCCTATCACTGATAGAATTCCACTTTTCTCTTTAATCCCGGCGCTATAAATTAGAGAGAAAAAGAAGTTATCGAGCAGTAATTGTAAATCCAGATCTAGTAAAGACATCAGGTTTCCTTACTTGGTGTAAGGTTTCAAAACAAAGAGTGAAGGTTTAACGAGATACATGCATGGTGGTAAATTGTCCATATCTGGCTGCAGTCGCTTTCAACGCCCGTTTCACATCAGGCTGTCAATATATTAAAATCTCCCTATCGCATTTCATTTCTGTTCATTAGAAGCAACTCGTTAAAGTGATAAAATGTCGCTTGAGTACAAACCCCGAGACGTATTGGCATCCGAAGGTTGTATCTATATCGGTAGCATGAGCAGCTACTTTCCACTTTCTATCGCGACTAGTTTTCCAGAAGTGCAGGCTTTGCAATCAAATAGATCGGCCCACGTGCGTGTCGCATATTTGCAAGTTAGACTCGTTAACGCTGCGTCAATAGTTATTAATGTTGACATTAAATGATAACGTCACTAAACTTGATGTTAAATCGCCTTCGCTTTTTAGACTTCTCTTCTGGTTATTTCCTTTCTCGATATATCGTTATTTTCTTTTTACACACTTTCCTCTTTCGAGGCTAAGTATACTTTTTTTAACTACACATTTTTCTCTTTTTAAACACATATTTCCTTTTTCAACACATATTTTCTTTTTGCCGTGACAAGAAATGCTAAGCTTGCATATGTTCCGATGTCTAATGACGAGACTAATGACGAGCAACTTCTTGCTTAAAAGTGATATAACAAATTTCATTTTAATGAGGTTTCGAATTTTTCATTTTTTCAAAAATAACTAAATGTGTTTGCGAATTTATATTATAATGAAGAAGGCGTTCAAACGAACGTAAAAGTGTGACAGACTCATTATAATTCGTGTAGGCGATGAGTTTCACATTCGAATCTGCATACAATTTACTCAAGTTGTCTAGCTTTATGAAAAAATTAAGAAAACGAGATTTTTAAACGCGTCGGAAACTCATTTCTCAATAGAAAAATTGTTTCAATCTGTTTTAATTTAATCTCTAACCTGCCACTCCTTAAAAATTCAATTCGAGTCTGCGTCACTGTGATTGTTCATAATATTACAAATTTTGTAAAATAGAAACTGTGTATTATTATTTTCATTGTAGCAAAATTCATTGACTGTTTTCTTTCGAATTTTATTTAGGAGTCAATTATGATTCAAGGGAAATATAGGTATTGTTTTCTTTATATTATTCACCTAGAGCTGCAAAGTAAATTTTATTCTGCTAGGACATTAATTTTTTTTATCCAAAAATGCGTGATTTATTTATCTAGGGCGAAAATGCGTGCTTTGTTTACCTAGGGCAGAAACGCGTGCTTTATTTTCTCAGGGCATAAATGAATGCTTTATTTACCTAGGGCAGAAACGCGTGCTTTATTTTCTCAAAATGAATGCTTTATTTACCTAGGGCAGAAACGCGTGCTTTATTTTCTCAGGGCATAAATGAATGCTTTATTTACCTAGGGTGAAAACGTGTGATTTATTTACATGGAAAAAACAGTCTTATTATTCACCTAAGGTAAAAACGCACGCTTTATTTACCTAGAGCAAAAATGCGCACTTTATTTCCCTAGGGCAAAAATATGCACTTTATTTACCTAAATAGTGAAATATCAGATTTACTTCCGCAAGTTTGCTTTTACACCCGATTAAACATTATTTTCTTCTAGAAATTAATTATTGTTTTCCTATTATCGGATCGCAGGAGATGGAAAATCATGTTAGGATTAAATTTGTTCACTTTCTGTGATATTTTGACCTCAGGGGTGAAATCAGTGGCGTGAGACGAATTTCCTTTTTAAGTGAGGAGAGATTGGTAACAAAGTCATTATCGAGGAGGTTTATAATTTCGAATCTCGTTGGGATGATTATTTGCCAGAGGTGGTATTGTGACGTCGAGGTCGTTTGCAAGAATCGCGACTCGACCCAAGATCGAATGTGCGATCGGGTGTGTAAGTGCGAGGAGGCCACCAGCAGAGCTGGGACCACCTCGGCCGTACCGGGACCCAGTTCAGCGTCGACCGAGACAAAAAGAGAGGAAAAGAAAAGTCGTTGGAAGAGGAGGAGACCCAGACCCCAACGCGGAAAGAATGCGTGGGTCGGACATAATGATTCAGACTTTGTCGGTACGGTGGCGCGATGATAGTCTCTCCTTAAGGGCAAAAGATACGCTAAATTTTTACCTTTCCTCCTCTTTGCATCTCCTCTACACTCATCCACCTAACTATCCTCGTTGCAGGCTCATTTTGCTCACTTTTCCTCTCGTTAATTTCACAATCACTTCAATTTTTCATGCAATCTATTCTGTATTCTTCCTTCGGAATTATTACGCATTAAAGAAAGAATGTAACTTGATTAATTGTCAGTTTTTGATTAAAATTATATCATTTTTCGATTAGAACACTTTTTGATAAGATTGAACTTATTAATTGGAATTGATGATTATTGCGATTAAAACTATTGCTATTGGGTGAAAAAATATTGCTCTTGTCAAGGGTTGTAAATGTCTGGGATAATTAAAGATCAATTGGAAATTAATCGACATTCAATTTCGATTTAAAAGAAGAGAAGGGAATGATTGGAGAAAAATTGTGGTTGGTTTTCATTGAAGGTGATTTAATTTTTTTCTGGCGTGAGTCCCACCCTTCTTGATTGCATCATATGAGCATTCGGTGTATAATCTGGGTTGCCTACCGGCGGAGTGCTTTTTAAGATAAGAAAAATGTTCGCCTTGTAATGCGTGACGTCAATGTTAGCCGACCACCTTTACTTCGATTAACTCCTTATCTATTTCGTGTTTGGCAGAAATGGCAATTTTTCCCTGGCGACCCTTCATATGATAAGTGTCCATTTTAATATCACGATACATTCCCTGCACAATCCTTCTTTTCTCATTTTAAAATTGATTTTTATTCGTCAAAGTGTTTTTTGTGTTTTATTCATTTGCTTTTGAGCAGGATTTCAGTTTCACTTTTGAGAATATTTTTGAAAGTAACTATTGCAAAGAGGCATCAGCCATTTAAAGTTTTCTCAAGCGATTTATGATGATGGTGTATTTTAATTAAAATAAGAGTTTATTCGGAAGAGACTTGGGCGAGAAGCGAGCGCGAATTAAAGTCACAGTCGAAACAGAATTTTACGAGCGAGAGGACGAGAGGTCGCATTAACCTAATCGTTGGTGTGGACCGTCCGCTAAATAAATTGGTTGATTTGCATGCGAATTAGATATCCCCTGGTATGGTACTTTCCAACCAACTTTGATATCCGTCATTTATAAAATTTATCGGGAAATACAAAATATATATTTTTTATTTCAAATATTTCGCAGTAGAATTATTGCAAGTAACTATATCTAGATGAAATGCAAAACAATTTTTAATACAAGAAAAAAGTAAAGGTTAAAGAAAGAAAGCTCCGGAATTTAATTTTTTAAGATAATTTCTCCAGTTTATTAGGAGGCGTGGTTTCTTCGGAGAAAGGTGTTTTCAAAAATAGTTTTAATAGAAGAGTTTGGAAATTCGTTTTTCTATATTCCAAAAATACGTTTGAATCGTTAAATATGATTATTATAAATAATAGGACGTGTAAGATTTACAGCTACAGTATATCAGCAGGTACCAGAGAGTCCTTCTTTTATAACCTTGTTGATTTTGAATTTTGTTCTTCATTAGGTGAAAAGAAACCGAGGGTTAGGTTTCACAGGGAACGTGTTAGTGTTAAATATATTTTTACGTCAACGAATAAATTTGCGATATAATGAGTTCTATAAATATGTATAGGCATATATGATGTTTAGCGTGCTGACACTAAAACTAGTGGGTGGTCTCGTCTTCATATTCTCTCGTGAATGAATGCTAACTCTTGTGCCAACTTGATGATTCTTGATTTAGATTTACAAAAGAGTATTCTTTACTTCATCTCTTTCCTTTTGATTTCAAGGTTGCCTTGGACTTTCTTTAGTCTTCATTCTTAATCAAATTAAATACACAAGAAAGTTCTTAAAAAAATTCTTAATCGAAAAATTCGTAATCAAAAAATTCGTAATCAAAAAATTCGTAATCAAAAAATTCTTAATTAAATTCCTAATTAAAAAAATTCTTAATTCCTAATTTAATGCAATTATTAATTTAACTTTCTCAAAATTGGAATTCCTTAAGTTTACATTTTTTGACTCCCTAATCAACAGAAAATTTCACTTATATATCTGTAAATAAATGCGCTTAACTATCTGCTATGGACTGCTATATAATACAATTTTTAGCATCCCCGATTACAATTAATCAAAAGTAATACACACGGAATGGATTATTTCACATAATTAATCGTTGCTCGAAAATTGCGAAAGCGACTTTTATAAAAGAGATGTTAAGGACGACATAATTGAGGGGATAAAAGTCTTAAAGACGTGTAATGTATGCACTGCGAGTTGAAAAACACGTAAAAAGACGTGCGGTCCGCCCAACTGAAATTTCGATCATCAGAGGGCTTTTATATGACTGTTATAATAGAAGTATCTTTATTATCCTGACTGCAGGACTGTACATGCGAGAAGCAGGATTGCATGAGTGCAGGAAGAGGTTTTGAAAAAAGAGACAAGGGAGACAGGTTGAAGAAGAGAAGAAGAGTGCTGGTACACCGGCAATTAACATAATATTACCCATAACCTGGCGTTCCTAATGGAATATTTATTGCGCGCGGACTGAGAAAGACTGGATAACGAAAGATGAATCTCTCGAGGCAACAGCGTCCGGACCCAATCATGATACTGGTTCTCCAAGCACTGTCGCTTCCTTTCTTTATATATTTTACTACAAAGTTTTCTCATTCTTTTATCAGAACCTCTTCGATTAGACCTTCTTACTTAGATTCGACCCTCTTAGATATGAGACCCTCTAAAATAGGAGATCCTCTAATAAAATAGGAGATCCTCTAAAATAGGAGACCCTCTAAGATAGGAGACCCTCTAAGTTAGATTACACCCTTTTAAATTAAACCATCTGACTTAGACCCTCTGTACTTGGATAAGACCCTCTGTATTTGGATTAGAACCAAATACAAGACCCTCTGTACTTGGATTAGATATCCTTCTCTAATCCATCTTTATTTAAATATTTATTTATCTTTATTTAAATATTTATTTATCTTTATTTAAATCCCTCCTTATTTAGATTAGACCCTCTGTTCTTCGATTTGTTGCAATTTCTCGCCACAGACCGGTTTCATTTCTCAAACATTTTTGAGCACGAGTTTTCCGTTACGCTCTTGATCCGTGTTCACAAAGGATTCACTTCCGTCACATAAGCGACCATAAACTTTGATTAATGCCTTGGACCTTGTTTGATAATTGTTCGCTGCGGTTATTAGAATAACGGACTCAGTTTGAAATCTCCTTGGAAATCTTTCAGACCCTATCAAAGGAGTTATCTTTTTACTATAATCGCTTTTAAACTCGAGGAAAGGATCTTTTATTCATGATCGTGAAAATAACGTAACAACTGCAAAAGACGATATTGTTTTTTGTTTCAAATGACAAGTGTCATGACTAAAAATTAATATATTTTGTTAAAAATTAAAATCTTTGGGTGACTACTGCGCATTTTCGTTGTCAAGATTAGGGTGCAAGTGTAACTTGAGTAACTCTTGATCGTCGAAATTTTTTGCCGAGAAAGTATTATACGGAGTTTGTGGATATAGAGAGTAGCTAAATTAAAGTCAACTTTAGACCAATTTTGTAGCCTATCTTTTAATCTTGATTTTTATGGAGCAGGGGCAAAAAAGTGGAGCTTCTAACGTCTCTTGAAGGATAATAATTCCAAGTGTTTACGAGGCAGAGTGTTCATAAGAAAGCGGGGGCTACGAGTAGAACTTTTTACAACCATTTTATGGCTGTAGTTATGCGAACGCGGCGGCGACGGATTCCCAAAACTATGGAAACGAGGCAAGCGTTGCATGTCTTCCACCTTCTTGCTTGTTAACCCCACAGGCCAGCATCTGGATTTCCAGGTGGCGAGGTCGCTACAATCGAAAGAAATCTTTTCGCCAAACCGGCAGATGGTAGTCACTTTCGACTTTTTCTTCGTCCCGCAAAAACTTGAATCGCCACTGCATTAATCTCGAGTAGCGCAAAGCACGATTCGTCAACCATCAACAAAAAAAAATTATACTCAATTTTATATTCCAAGTCCATATTTTCCAGAAGTTGGTCGCATCCTTTTATCGATCACCAATTGATACATCGCCACATTAACGAATTTTGGCACCATCCTTCTTGAAAATTTTTAGTCTCTTTTAATTTTAATTATTTAATTTGAGTCTCCTTCAAAAATTGTACCGTAAAACCAATATCTTGCTCTCAACAAATTGATCAGTGAAAAACAATGTTTTTTTGCAATTTTGAAAAGGATATTAAACGTCATGATTTATTAACGCTGCGATGTAAAACGTTAAAAAGAAGATACAAAATACTTTAAAAGTGTGGACAACACGTTTCACATATAGAAACATACTTGTTTTTACTGGATGGAGCCAAAATGTGGCAACTTTGCAATTGATGGTAGAACTAGGCAAAACGATTTAATTTATCTTTTGGACATCCTTTATGTATAGTTAAAGTTTAGTTTGAAATAAAAAAATGACAGGGCATTAAAAATCTTAGGCTATTAGAATATGACAAAGTAAAGCACTGGTAATAAAGACACAAAGGTGTTGAATATGACACACCCAATTAAGAAGTTGGTATATGATTGCTGAGACATTGGTTTGGCTGTACAAGCGCGACAGCCTCTGGCTTTGGTAATTTATTGGATTCGATTATGCGAGCAGTACCCAATCATTTTTTAGCTCGAAATGGAGAGTTTCCGGTGGCACGTCTCAAATTATACACATACCAACGAATTATTGGATTCATCTCGCTTCTTCTTACGCTCTAGCGCGCTGCTTTAACCCGTACTTCTCACTCGCGGCCCCTTTCATCCTCGAAACCATTCCGCCTGGAAAAACGGCTCTATTCCTTACACCCAGGGACTCAGGCCCTGTTTCGCTTCTTGAGAAACATCTCTATTAAACGGCACGCCGGCTCGGCTTCACGCTCTGCTAATTTGCCTACCGATCGACTAGATTCCGCTTCGTGGAATTTTAAAATTAATCCGGCTCGACTATTAATCCGAATTTTTGCACTGTCTGGAAAAAACTTGGAGGATGGAGAAAAAGGTTCGTAAATTTAGTTTAAAATAGCTGTCAGTGAAAGTTGATGTAAACGAAAGCTGATTTAGATTGTCTAGAAAAAGTTTTTCTTTATTTTTAGGTGCGAAATCTAATTTTAAGAATTGGGCTTGACATGAGTTCACATTTATAGCATGAAGCCTTAGCAGATTTTTATAATGACGCTCTTCTCATACATTCGTAAAGGAATTTGTACGGTTTGAGTCATATGATTTTGACATGAAACTATTTTGGTATTTTGCAAATCACGTTTGATTTCTGACTCCGTAGATCAGAAAAAAATTACGAAAATAATAAATCTCTTGATATTTTAGATTTTTATTCTAGTAATCATAAACACAGAGCGAGATTTCGGTATGTACTTAACGGAGCGTAAGCTAGCATTGCCTCTTCTGGACCATTCCCAAAAAGTCGCGTTTGTTGCGAAGATTTGAGACTATGCTGGGCCGCTTTCTTCATCTTCTGGTTTAGTTTTGTATATTCGATTATTAGTGACCTAATTTTATATATTTTTTCAAATACGTGTAAGCAATGAATTTTTAAATACACATGCAAGCCCATTGCATCAGATTTACACAAAGTTTACCTCAAAAATGTCTTTCCTGTCAGCACATTTGTTACAACGGAACTAAGCGTTTTCAAAACCTGTTGTTAGTCCACAAAGGAAAAACTTAATATGTATCCTAGGTCTAGTAATTTGTACTTCACAATACTATTATTTGCAATAACAGCCATTTGTGGTGACGCTTCCGGAATCGGAAATGCAAGCTGCACACCCTGTTTGCGGTTATAGTTCCAAGGCTCTGTTCCAGTTGTGCATAGTGTATGGTATGAAGAAAATTCAGATATTTCATTGAGGAAAAAACAAAGGCCTTAATGTAGACGAATTATATCTTATAATGTAAATTATAGCCGACGAAAAAAATACTACTTTAAATTATATCGGTAATCAGTTGTCAAATCAAACCACATCATATTCTGGTTTATGTTGAAATGTTAGATTGATTTGTTTTGATTGCTATCACTTTTCAAGATCGCTGGGTGACTATAGCGCATGTGTAACTATCATATGTGACTACTGCGCATGTGTAACTACCGCATGTGATCACTGCGCCTGCAAATGACAGTTGATCATGCGCAGTAGTTACTTATGACAGTTACACATGCGCAGTTGTCACATATGTCAGTTACACATGCGCAGTAGTCACATATGTCAGTTACACATGCGCAGTAGTCACATATGTCAGTTACACATGCGCAGTAGTCGCATATGGCAGTTACACATGCGCAGTAGTCGCATATGGCAGTTACACATGCGCAGTAGTTACATACGGTAGTTACACATGCGCAGGAGTAACATGTGACAGATACACATGCGCAGCCAAAGAATTTATTGAAAAACTTTTCATTTGGAACTCCTAATTTTCTATTCCGATTCGTTTCTAAGCTTTCTATTCACCATCTACTATTGTCATCGTTTCTGTTCTCTTGACTTCTCTTGATCATCTATAGCTGTATAAAGTATAAAATTGACAGCATTGATTGTTGCATTACATTTGATACATACATTATTGATAAGCTATGATCAAAATCCGGCAAAGATTACTTTTCCTCGTGAGGGAGAAAATAAGATGATTCAGTTTGACCCGTTTTGAAATTTGTAATTGAGCGATTACGATTTACGGTAATGTTGATGGTAGTTTAATAAAGTCACGTGATACTGTGGAAATGAAAAAGAGTATAATCTGTCGTTCGTGCCCTAGCGGTCGACGATGGTAAGTGTAGTGCAGCCGCTCAATTCCGTCGTGTAGACTGTAGCGTGTAGCCGATTAGTATTACCCACTTCCTTGTGCCTTCTCTTCGCAAAAGAACATACTACGAATGTATGTATAGGTACTGTAGTACACCATACAACGCTTAAGGGTCGCCGAGCCGTGCAGCAACTTGTGCAGATAGCTTGGTTTTCAGTTATGAGTACCCGCGAGATGAGAGTACTCGCACCCGCCTTGCAAGCCAAGAATGTTCCTAGACATGCCTGCTTACCTTTCAACGCGATTAATGCCGCCGGGTGTTCATCCTGCATTTATACATACGCCACTTGTAAACATTTTTTCAAACCGCTCCAAGAGAAACGTGAAATATAACGACCACTTGCCATTTTACCGACTGATTCTAATCGAGATTCGAAGCAAGCTTTCCTATTAGAAAATATACATTTCCGCCCTGAAATTGTGCGTCTGTGAAAGTTCAATAAATTCGTGTTCAAATATTAATTACATGCTGCTCTTGTTCTTCCTGATTTTCCTATTTGATAAACATCAACTTTTTGAGTTAGTGCTTTCAATTCCAAAGTAATTAACTTCAGGTAACTAACAAGCAGTAAGGTTTTTGTAAGAAGGACTTTTTGGTTTGTAATTAAGCCCATTATACAATAATTCGCACCGGAATCTGGAATAATCTAAATCGGAAATATTTTAGAAGATTTTAATAAACGTATCTTTGTTGACATGATTTTAATCTATATACTCGCATTATTATTATTACTTGAAGCATTATTTCTGATTTACTGCGCGTCTGCATAGTAAGAAAGGATTAAATTTATAAACATTGCTTAAAGTGCAAATAAGGAGTATGTTCGTTGTTGAAAGGATTTTGTAGAACCTAATCATTGAGTGTAATCACTATAATCAATGTATGAATCAGCACTCATTGCTTTTCTATGTGAGGAATATAATGTGATAAGTGTATGAATGTTTCGCTCAATTCTGATACAAGGAGTTTCACTGATAGTGAGCAAATTTATTGTTATTATCAAGATGTTTTCAACTACATATTTACAGACATCAGCAATTAGATAAATCGTTTAAAGTAGGTAATAGCTACATCAGTAATTGTCAGGAAATGCGATACACAATTTATTCGCAATTTCACACCTGTTCCACCATTTTATAATTCCATGTCTAAAAAAACTAAACTAACTAATTCTAACTGTGATTATATAATTGTCAAACTTAAAATGCATTTATTTTTGATGTCATTGCTTATTTCAAATGTTTCCAATTTTGAAAATTTTAATATACATATGCAAAGTAATTTATATACACGTAAAGTAACAAATATCACCATCTACAACAAAAGTAATTTTTAGCAGACGAAAAAAGATCTGAGACCACGTAGAGAGATGGAATCTGCGACAAATTTCAGTTCTTTTTTGGTGAGGACCGTACGGTAGGAACCGAGAATAAAATTTATGAGCGTTTGAGACAAAAGGAGAGATGAGAGGATGAGAGATTGTGGGTGGGTGAGAAAAAAAAAGGACAGAGGTTGTAGGAGCAACCGTAAAGCGTTATACCTTTTATTTATGCCGATACTGCCCACTGTGACGTTAAGGTCTACCGACTTTGTGGTAAGCTATCGATTGCCAGTTTCTCAACAAGTATATGTCAATAATAATACACATACGATACATCTGTATCCGGTTTTATGTCGAACCTCACTCTGACCACTATGTCTTAATTTCATACTCGACAAAGCTAATAATTTCGAATCGTGCCAGCGACTCGGTCAATTAACGTTTAACCTTGACGCGTATCGCGTTCTCTACTTAATCGACTTTGATCCTTTATTTCAAGCAAAAGAAAAAGAATTTTTCATTATCTCCTTTACAAGCTTAAATTAAAGGATAGAAGCATTTTTCGGCTGTTCGCAGAATTTAGATATACAATTTTATGAATGTTTGATTTTAAGAATGTTTATCACTAGAAAAAAGGGCTATTTTAATACTAAAATTGTGTTAAAACGATACGAAACAAACCAAGCGAGAGGGCCCCGTGTACTTTAGAATTGGTTCAAAATGACACGAAACAGATTTGAACCTATTTTTTGTTTACTAATATATTAATATGTAACACATTATGCTGTATAGTAATTATTACATGCTACCACAATTTTATGGTACAGTAATTGAGATTCTTACAAGAAAAAATGTAATATGTGTCGCTCCACGAGAGAAGGGACCTTAAGTCAAGAGCGAATAAGGTCCCTTCTCTCGTGGAGCGTCACATATAGGTTTCAATCTAATATAGGGTTCTATCTCGGGTTCTATCTCGGGTTCTATCTTTGGTTCTATCTTTGGTTCTATCTAATAAAGGATTCTTTCTATTGAAATATCTATCAAAAGAATTTTAATCGATTTGTATCTGATCAGAATTCAATGACTGATCAAATTCAAATGACTTTATTTGCAATTTACTTTAATTTTAGTTTAGTCTAAGATTCCAAAAGTTAGAAACTGACGCAATAGGTTTGAATGCAAATAGGTTTGTTGCAAATTTGATTTTTTGACCATGAAAACAAAATGTAATTCTAGTTTGTAAAATTGGTATTTAAGAACCTCTTCAAATACACTTCATTTCACGAGGAATTTATAAAGCTTTGCTTAACGATTGCGGGACTGCTTTTATGTACCTGTTAATCCAATTGCACGATACTCTGGCAGCGATTAATAATTAATTAAGGCTCGATTACACGGATGCTCCATTCTGCCGCGCTTGTTTCTTGCCGGGGGAAGTGGACACAAGACGAGCAATGCCATCCCTTGAATATTCCAATAGGCATGCAGATCGCTACCAATTTGCGTACATAGATAAATATGCACGAGGGTATAAATGCACATATCCCTTGTCTTGCTTATGTACGCACACGCATTTCAAAATGCCACAATGTCTAGGCTTTTCTGAGGACGTTGCGAATCTATATTCATGTATATTCCTATACATTATGCATGAACAACGCTGCTTTTCCGAGAGCCTTCACTAACTTGGAAAGAGGACTTGTGTATCTTCCTGATCTTTGCTCGGTAGCGTCTCTTCAGGCACTCAGTGAGAACTAGGGTTCATTAAAACTCGCGAAACAGGTGCATATTAGTGCATTACCTTGCATGCTCAGGTGGAAAATTTTCACACTTGCAAAATGTGGGACAATACTTTTCTTTTAATCAAACTTACTTACTTTTCTTTTTTTTAGAATCAAATGTTTTGGATTTAAGAATTTGGTACATAGACTAATACGGTGTTAGATTTGATGCCGTTTTACGTGCCACTTTTTTGTATGCATTTTTATTTGTATTCATTTTTATTTGTATGCATTACTTTCTTATCAATAAAGGGAAGGTATTAATTTTACGTCAAGAATAGTAATGATCTATTTCTATCGCACCTGACGATCATGGACTCAATTACCTTTAACTCGAGATTTGAAAATTGTGTAAGAAATCGAATATGGTTATTCTTTATCATTGGAATCAATGGGGCATATACATAGTTGGCGAGATAGGTGGATATCTATGAATCAAGCACCGTAAATCTGAAATGTTATCTCAAGCAGTGTACGCCGTTAGATTTAAGTTACATTTCTCGTTCATCCTTTCAGGCGTAACTTGACGCACTATGTTTATAAATTGGTTATTCCAGACTTTCAATTTAGCTGAGTCGCTAAGTAATGTGTTTTTCTCTATTTGCTGAATATTAGAGGTCTTATGATTGTACAGTTGTCGGTGAGAAGAAAGGCATAAAGACACACATAAACGTATAAATATACAGTATATGAAAATGCGAAGAAAAGTTAAGATTTTCACATACACGTCTCGTCCCTCGTAATACTGATTCATGAATATGTATGCCGGCTGTTGGGCCCTTCAGCTTCTTGTGTCGTGTTGCCCATACCCACACCTTTTTCCACCTTCCCTCACTGGAGTTAGTTGCATCTCAGGAAAGGCATAACAACCTTCTTCTACCTTCGATCCCGTATTTAGACAAGCTTGCTCGAAATTCATCAGTGCTGCATTTCGATGAGCCTCGACTCTTCTTCAACCATCAGCGGACGCATTTTAGATTTTTTAGAGTAACTCAATTTAGAGATGCGTGCCTCGCTTAATTTAATTAAGGATACATTTGTGTTCTCTGCTTAAAAACAGTTCAAAAGAAAAAGTCCCGCAATGAATGAGTTCACTTTTTAATTTCTCCTTTATGTCGCTGTACAGTTAACTACAATTTTTAATGCATCTGATTTTTTATTGCACATTTGCAAAAAAATGGTTCAAAAATATATTTATCTACTCTTGATGTAAAATCGCATAGGTGCTAGATTTTTTAAAATTTAGACACACTTGATATACATTTTTCTGTTATTTTATTAGAGCAGTAAAATAACTTTATTGGCTGTTGTTTCGCCGTGACAGTTTTGCTGCGTCAGGGAGCAACTTTTTAGAATTTGAAAGTTCACAGAAGGCATAAAAGTAATATACGACTCGGAGATACAGGGTTCGCATGCATATGGATGTATTCATTTCGATGCAAGTTCCTATAGGAAAAGGATGGAAATAACTATAACTGCCAATTATCATAGGAAGACGCGGTCAGGATCTATGCTAATGCAATTCAACTGTACAGAAAACTGACACATTTTACGCCTCTAGTTCGCCCTCTGATTTCAAACCTATAATTACGCGGAGATAGGCAAATTTCGTTTTCCACGGCTTAGCGGAGGTGAGAACAATACCTTTTGGGGGCGTGAAAGATCACGAGTCGTATGTCTCTCTTGCGTGGAAACTATTTTGTGACCTTTTCGCTCTGCCCCGGAAGATTTACATATTTTGCATATTATCTTATCTGGCTCGGTCAGATTTTAATCGTTTCACAAGAGACGTATTTTTCGAAATTAGAGTCTTGATAAAAGGTTATAAAGTGTTCCTCTCTAGTGGTATAATTGTCACGAATTAGATTGGACTTTAAACGTATCTTAATGTCGTGAGTAAATTCCAAGGATAGGGCAGATCTCGCGTTACTCTTAATTAGAAGTAATTGTTGCTGTTTGTTGCCATTGCTAACTGGCTCGTTAGCATTTGATTAAACACGGTCTCTTGATTTTTAATAATAAGAGAAACCATTGCTGCGGAAATTGCATAATTTTATGGTATCAATGGCAGAGATATAGAATAAAAAGAGCCAAGTGTTTGATTAATCAGTATTAAATAAAGGTTTACTAGACGAAACTGAACAAAACCTACACCCAAGATATATACGTAGTTAACACACATAAATACTTAAGATACATACATTTAGTTATTTTTTGCCTCCATCTGATTAAATTTTTGAAATTATCCGTGATATAAAGCGGAAATGTAAAATTTTGCGCGGTATGTGGTTTAAATTGTTAACGGTTGAAGAGATTAATGAATATCCACATCTGTAGAATAAGAACCGTGAGTTGATGGAGAGTCTTGAGCGCGGGGGAGAAGGGTGGAATTCAGAGGGACACCCAGTATGCAGGTGCATCTCGCATCTCTTGACGTAGATCGCCGACGTGGATTTATTTGGCACGAGGACCCCTGACGCTGTTTCTGCGCGCGATTCTTCGTTGTTTCGGCGCAGCCGGCTTTCTGAATTCCAAATGCTACGAACTAAAAGGAAGGAGAGTTGAGAGAAAAAGAGGCGCGATGAAGGTGCGGTACGAAGAGAGGGGAGACGCGAGTTGATAGAAAAAAAGTCGAAAAAAAGAGAAAAGAATCCAGACTCCAGAGCGATTCGGATCAGAATTCGAGGAACATTTGTGTCGCCGCCGCTATCCACTTGAAATTTAGGAATCCGCGTCAAGATCAACCGCAGACTAAGATTCTGCCCTTTCGTTAGTCGCGAGAACTGTTTTTGCACAAGTTTGCCTGGAACTCGAGACGAATCTTTCTAATTAGTTCTTCTTTTAGAGGATAAGATATACCTGTCATTTGATTCTTGATTGACCAATTAGCAAAAGTCCAGAATTGATTCCTGAGATTTGTAATGCAAGCAATCTAGGCTAATGATGATATTAATACCTCGGTAATCATCATTGTTTAATTAACTATCTCATTATCAATTAATATTTATTGTCAGTTGCCAATAATTACCATTTAATAAAATGATTGATTTGTGCTTTGCCAGAGTCACGCTCTAATGTTAAACAATTTAAAAGAGAATTGCATTAATGAGCGACACTGAACGATCATAAATCATTGCATCTCTTGCGCAAGTTACTTAATTTAATTTTCTCATATATCTTCATTTTCGCAAGTCCAAAATGTTACGAGATGACGAAGAGCAAGTCTTCGAACCTTCACCTAGTGAATTACATTTTATGATTGATGATTGCATGCTTCGGTAATTAGTGTACGTAATTTTTTCCGAAAACTCCATCTAGTCCAGGATTAAACAAATTTAATAACCAATCAATGGATCAATAAAAACTTCCCAGATAATAATTAATAAAAATAGTAAATCATTGGGTGAATATGAATTTAAGCAAAAGACTGGAATTTCATATAGCCAAGATGTACGTTTGAATTGATTAGCAAAGGTTCAGAACGATTTTTTAATCAATGTGTGGTAATCTTCTCGCCATCTAATGGTATGTCGATGAGTTTTTATTTCGCCTGGCAAGAGAAAGTGCAAATCGTGTGCGAAGCATTAGGATATTCGATCTAATCTGCAGAGGAGATCATGCCTCTTCGATCTTGAAAGTGCTTCGATTAAATCAACTATTATAAAAGTCTGCTGACAAATTCAGGTCACACTAGATCACGGATCCTGTACAGTTAACAATGGACTCGAAGTTTAGTTCCTAGTGATTTGGAATTGTGCTCGTATGGACAAATCTGCCTTCTCATTGTTAATTGTTTATAAGTGAAATTTAATACAAGATAAAATAAATTGTAATACAATTCAAATGGAATTTTTAGTTTGTAATCGGATATTGTAGAAGCATTTAATTTTCGTAGCATATTCCAGTTTTTTAGCCTATTGGAATTTGCAGGACTTTTGGAATTTGCAGTACTTTTGGAATTTGCAGGACTTTTGGAATTTGCAGGCTACAATTGGTTTAATAATTACTATTGCTGAAATTGCTTTATTCAATTTTAGATATTGTTAAGGTGCAATTTTTGCATCTTTTGTATCATTCAATTGGTAGCGTTCATCTTTATTGTTCCAATAGTCATTCCTTTTGGGCGCTCTTTCTTTTTCAATATCATAAAGTAACGAACTATTTCGCAGGGGCGCCAGCTAGGGGTGTTTGAGCTAAAACAAAGATAAATTTTAGTGCTGCGGGCAGAGGGTTTCCGAAGCTATAAAATTTGTGAAAAGCCTGGCCCAGCAGCTGCGAGTTCACCCACGCTCTCTCGGCCCTAGAAACAGTAAGAATCACGCGATACGCAAGGAGTGCAATCCCACGTCGAATTGGACGTAATCGAAAGCACGTACTACATTTTGGTGATGTCTTCGTGTGCGGGAAAGAAAGAGCGAGTCAGATGAAGCACGAGCATACGCGTGCAGCTGCAAGACGCACTTTCACGCGTGTGGATTTGTGCACAAACACATGCAGAGAGAGAGAGAGAGAGAGAAAGATAGCATTTGCTGTTCCGTGTTCCGTTCACGGGGGTAACGATCCTCGGATCTCATTTACAGTACAAATTAGTTGTAGGCCGGACCCGCGTTCTTAATGGGCGCACAGCACGCAAAGAGGTTAGGTTTAATGAAGACCGCGCGTTATCCGTGACGAACTGTAGCTGAGCGCAGTAACGCCACAAGTACCTACAGGTACCAACAATATCCCACTCTGAATGCGAGTTAAACGAAGATTTATGCCGCGCCGCGTAAATATAAACAACAATATGCAATCTCGCTTCATTGTCCAGCCGGTTCTCGCGCGAACCAATGCGAACTAATAAGCTGTGGACCGAACACACGTCGTGTCGCTTTGCTCCTTTTTCCATTCTCTCGTAGCATAGAGGCAACTTGGTCGTTCGACTTGGATCGGGCCAAACTGTAACAGCCTTTAAATATACTCGTACACTGCTGGATTCTTCTAACGATCCTCCGAGCTATTTACCCTTTTCCACTTGCAAATGTCAGTGGACTCGATAGCTTGTTACGCGAATCAACTGGCAGCTAACCGTCAACGTGTCGATTCCTTGTAAATGCCAGAAAAAAGTTTTTCGCAAACTCTGCTTGTTTCTTACTTTTTGTCTGTCGCATTTCTTGGAATTCTTCGACTGTTTCTTCTCATCGAGAATTTAATGCCATTGCATTTGTTAGGCATTATAGTTGTTTTTTTCGGTTAGATATTAAAATCGTTGAAATGAATAAGTTAATCAGTTAATTTAATGGATCTTGAACGTAGCAACTTGCACATCTAATAAAAACTTTTAATCGCATGATCCAAAATTATAAAATCTACCCGCTTTATTATGAAAAAAATTTTTAGTTTAACAATAGCAGATGCCATAGATTGAAATTAGTCAAAAAGCAGATGACAATGTTCACTCGAATTGATACCATTCATTGAATGGTATCGACTTTAACAAAGACGATACTCTGTTGACAAAGTCGATACCTAATTCGTAAAATTCATTAATTATTTGAGAAGGAATTGGAGACTGACACTAGAGAAAAAATTGTTGACCACTGATGTTTCGGATAAAAAGACTGAAACCCACTGATTGGCATTTCAACCATAAATAATTGATTTTCAATAAAAAACGATGCTGTTTGATTTAGTGTGTGCTCCGTGATTATAATCGCTGTTTTACTGAAGTTGGGTTTCCTCTGCGCCTCCCTATTTCTTACGACTTCTTGTATAATGTTTCATCTCGGACGTAAGCCATTGAATGAGAGTTAATAAAATCCCAGAGGGGAGTCTAAACAAGGGAGGTCTATTTGAATTCGAATTTTGAATTTACTGGTTAGATGGTATTGATCACGGTTATATTCAGATTGGACGCCTCGATATGAATTTCATGTCAAAGGATCATCTGCTTCTTCAAGAAAATGTTTGTGTGCAACAACCATTATTACGGCCTACAAATTGAAATAACTTTTTGTGGTTTAGTGGTATCTAGGTAGTTTAGGTATATCTCAAAAGACAGAGTAGGTTTCTGAAAAGGGTCCGACTCTTGTTCACGAACTAAAAACAATTAGATGTAGGTAAACCAATATGTACAATAGGTATACAAATAGGTAAACCAAATAGAAATATAGGTTCTAACCAAATAGGTAAGCCACATAGTTAAGCCAAAAACAAATAGATAAGTCAAATAGTTAAGCCAAAAACAAATATGGTACTAGCCTAATAGCTAACTACATAGATTAGCTGCTATTAACTATATATTTGCTATACATTAGCAATATACGAGCTGTATACCTAACTATGAGAATACATAGAAGGAAACATAGATAGAGGCTGTTAACCACACAAGTAGATAACTAGATAATATTACTTCGTTAAGAATGAGTCCATAACAAAATTAAAGTTCAGTTCCGGACACTCGTAACTTAGTTGTGAAGTTGTTTTACTCACGTAATATATCTTTAACATTATTGTGAAACGGCGAAGCTGTATTGTTATGTGGATAACTTGACTGTCAATCATACAACGTGGTAGTTTTGAGTGACAGTAATGCTATCTTTCTATTAACTCGAGTGTAAAACTGTTTTCTAGACGAAGGTAATAAGTTCTATAGTTTGTAGCTATTTGTATATAACCACCAGGAAATAATATATAATTGATTTTCACATTAGTTAAGACCCTTCCATCATTTCTTTTAACCACTTGAGAAAATTGACTTCGCTTTATGGAAAACGCAAACTCGTTGCATTTATGGAACAATTGTTTACAAACCAGACGAAAATATTGTTCTGAAAATGTATGTTCTTCGAACATTGTCAGGTATAAGACTCATTCAAATCAAATAAAGACTTATTTTTTAAAACGATTTTTAACTATATCTGACAAACTAATTCATAGATTCTAGATGTACTCACAATTCTAAATGGACACAATCAATCCGATTCTGGAGTTAGGATTGTGATTCGAAGTTGTTTGTAATTATTAGTTTAATGACATGAATTCTTCTTCAGAAGGTATAGACGTTTTTATTTTATTAGACGTTTAGATTACATTCACTGACTATTCGAACACATTTAAATATTCGTTTGAAGTGAAAATTGGTAACTTACACTCATGTCTCCTTCTGTGAGATCCGCACTGAAGGATAATCCAGGCTATATGAGTATTATTGCGAGCACTTTGAATATGTTTCCGTTTCATTCACACGATCACGTAACACAAACTCTGGCACCGGAAAAAAACAGGCCTAGAAATAAATCAATTCTGAACTATATTCCGCCTGCGATTGAAGAAAGGCTGTATCTTTCGTTGAGCAAAGAACTGATATCGAGAAGTTCGACACCCACGTGGCGATTATTCCTTGAGCTCTGGAAATGATAATCCCGCCTTAGACGCCAAGAGTCCTGTCATCGTTTGTTTGAAAAACGGCGAAAGCCTGTCGCCGACGAAGTCGACAGCGACAGCACGAGGGTGGATTTGGGAGCAACATCCTCACAAACACTGATTTCAAATTGAGCTGGATTACTGGTTAACTCTTTGTTTTGAGTTGGTTCCTTTGGGGTAAAAAGCCTCAAGGGAGTCTCATGTGTCTCAGCCTGAAGGCTTCGGAACTTGCTTCACTCCATTTCCCTCTTTCTTGTCCTCTTTTTCTTCCTCTTCTTCTTCGCCTTGTATCCTCGATCTCAACCTCGAGAACGAAATAACCAACTACGTACGCCCAAGGTCCCTCGATCGGCAGAGATCCACCGGACTCGCGGGTTCCAGCAGCAAGAAGGACCACACACAGGCGTTGAAGTCTCCGGTTAAGCTGCCGGTTCACTACAGTACAAATAGTACAGACATATACGGATCATTCGCTAAACTTCAAAACTCGGTACTATACAAATTAACCATCAAATACACCACACTATCTATTCACTTAAAATGTATCCTAATTGAATATAAGCTCAACAGAATTCACTCAACAGTTACAGCGAAACTCAGTAATTAATTAATTAATTAATTAATCCAGTCACTATTAAGTTAAAAGTAATCCAAATATCCAGGATTCTATTCTATCCCTGAATTGCGAGACCTTTGTATCGTAAACACTGTTTCACAATTGTGAATTGTCAGTCGCACGACACCAAATTCAAATGAACCAATTGTCACCGGGTGATTGCAAATTAAATAATGATTTCACTTTTTTGCAAATCGATCGAGGAAGTGTTCGCGTGATAAATCGTGACGCTTCGAACGTCACGAATAGCTGTTTAGTGCAACCACTCGCCGGCTCGAGCTGGAACTCACTGACTCGGATCGAGTCTGAGAATAGTGAAGAGACCATGCACGAGTCAGACGTGGAGAGAGTGGGGTTCCGTTGTGGAGGGATTAGGACGAGAAGGGAAGAGAGAAGGGTTTAAAGCGGGGGTGTGAGGACGGAGGACCCTACAGCTGTGGCTATTCCTCTGAAACCCAACTACAAGACCACTTCTATGTAACACTGCTGCCTTGCTCCAGCCTCCAAACCTTATGGACCAACAATTATCTCCCGCCGAGAATGCGGGAGACTTTATTATATTTACGAGGCGTTATCGAATATTGATTTCTTGCTGTATACCATCAGGACTCACTATCTCTTCAAGCTATCAGTGCAGATTTCATTTCTTTGGCTTTGATAAACATTGTACGAATTATCCCTTTCATTTTCAACTTCTATAATTAATATATCTTTAAAGAGGGAGAGTAGATTTGGTTTCAGTGTTAGATAATGAAAAAACGATTAATGAAGTAATAAACAAAAAATAAACATGCGGATTATTAAGTGTTATAATACAATACGCACGTGTAAGTTTCATAGTGTACTACTGCGCATGTATAAATGTTATAGTTTACGACTGCGCATGTGTAAATATCATATTTTATTACTGCGCATGTGTACATACGATACTATACTACTGCGCATGTTTTTGCACTTTAAATTCGCCCTAAATTTACTGTCCAAGAAAATCCTATGGCCTTTTTCTAAAGATTTGCAAATTTATTTAGAAGCAAATGATGCACTGGAGGATAATTTTAAATGTATATGGTTAGGAAAACATTTACACTATTTAAAATCTGCAAGTCGAATGCAATTTAACAAATTTTGAAAGAAAACCAACGGTACAGCAAGCGAGTTTAGAGTGATTTACTTAACGGAGCGTTCGAACCTTGCCTGTTCTGGACCAGTCCCAAAAAATCGCTTATCCGCTGCGAAGACTGGAGACTATGCCGGGGCTTCTTTTTTACGTACTTTATCCTCTCTTTTGATGTTGTATATTTGTAAACAAAGTCGGTGTAAATAAGCTGAAAGTACTTTTAGCAATCTTTGTGTAAAAACTCTATACTTTATAGTGACTTTATTTAAAAATATAAATTATCACTCTAAGCGCTAGATCACTTGGTTCGCGAACGTTTCGGACAATTCCCTTAAGTATTCAAATGTGGAAACTTGCTCAATTAGTGATATTACTTTCTACGTTGCAATTAGTGACATTATTTTCTTCATTAAAATTAGCAAAATTATTTTCTTCATTGCAGTTAATGAAATTAACTATTTCTCTATGCAATTAGTGAAATTAGTTTCCTTTTTGCAATTAGTGACTTTTTCTGCATTGCAATCAGTGAACTTTTTTAAATAGTAATCTTTCGAATTAGTCTTTTCACAGTATAGTATGAAAATAATAATTCGATCGAATTATTATGGACAAAAAAAATTCCACTAATTGCAATTAGCAAAATAAATTCCATTATTTGAGTTGAAGACACTTTTTCTTCTGTAGTAAAATTATTTTTTTCTTACATTGTTTTTCCTTTTTAATTTTTTTAATAAATTTATTTTTTTCGCACGTTTGATTTATTTCTCATTTTCTTTTATGAAAAATTCATTGTTACATTGTTCATTTCTTCCTAAAACTCATTTATATTTTTAAAGACTTCACGCACCATTTGGTAAAAGTCTCTTCAAGCAGATAAAGTTTTACGCATCTTGCTAAACAGTGCTTGACATCTTAAGAAAAGTAAAATATTTCCTTTCTAAATTCTGTGACAATATTTTAATTTTTGTTTTCAAAATTTAATATCACGATTTTGATTATTAAAGATAAATTAATTAGAATGTTTCGATTGAGTACAATTATTCAGAACTTCCTTTATCTCTGTTTTAAATTGGCCATAATTAGAGTTAGTATCCTTTTAAGAAAAATGTAAAGACCCTTGTAATTTGTCTCATTTGATTCCTTGATGTGTAACGAACATAAAAGTGACAGTCCTAAAATTTTTCTAGATCCAGATAAAAACGATTAAGTGCGTATTATTAATGGTCGAGTTGACATAATTTACTGACAATAACTGTAAAAACAAAAGAAAAACACTCGTGAGAAAAAACTAAAACATGTTCTTCACTGCACATAATAATAATTGGCCCCGAAATCTTTATTCTACGGATATATGTTTTAATTATACAACAAAATTACTCCTATTTTCATAAACTTTCTTGTTTCTCTGCTTTCCCCCAAACATTGTATTTATATTATTAACTATATTTAATATTTTATTAAATGTATTATATTATATCCTGATGCCAAAGTGAAATTATTGTAAATATTTTACTTCAATTTAATCACTGCCAATTTTCGATTCACTTAATTAATTCACTTTCCTTTAAAAGAAGCATTATTTAATAAATGTTTAAATATAATTCTGTTTTTAAACATTTTTAACCGAAATCCCAGTGAAAGTCAATAATTTGAATTTGACAGAAGGATGCAGATAAAATCTGAAAACTTTACCTAACCTGTAATCCTACACAGGTATTAAGTTGAAATTTGAGTTGCGTGAGTGGAAGAAACTTTTAAAAAACACCAGAGTGGAAATTCCATGATCATTTTTTAAGCAGAACGATTTTTTAAATTCATGAAGAAAAATGATCAAGTGAATATTTGAAATTATGAAAAGAATTCTATTATAGCATTGAATTAATAGTCTTGAATAATCGACTCGAAATTATTTGCCAAAAGTGGAAAGAGTTTTTTTAAATTTGTCAATTCTTTTTTAAATCACATCGTTAATTCATTGATTCGCTTTGTAGTTTTGTCAATGTATATTTATTGTCAATGTTTAACACATATTATATACTGTACATGTTTACACATGTATATGCAAGTATATATCATTTATCTGAAATATCAGTATCCCTTGATTATAGTCCTTCAGTTTGGATAGAAAATGGAGACTTGGGCGTGAATAAATGCTTGGATATTAAATTTCTAATCCTAAATTGTCTACTGAAACATTAACCAGCGTGCCGTTACGAAGTTCTGAATTTCAAAAACCATCGATGCGTCGACGATTGATCGACCTTCCGTAAATTAAATCTATGATCTCAGATGAAAACATTCGTATCTTCCAGATTTAAATATACAAAATTTGCGCACTGTAAATGATTATTTATGTTTAAAACATTTAATAATTAGATTGATCTAAATTATAAATATTAGATATAAATTAATATTAATAAACATTTAATTAGACCAAATTATTTAGTTGCAAACATTTTCAAGTTATGCGCAATAGACACCAAAATAAATATGATGCTGAAACAGAATTCATACCTTATTATCAACAATTCACATTTATTATCAATTTTAAAGATTCCACACTACAAAAACATAGTGTCTTATTTTGAGCAAAAACGTCTTAAATTAAGACATATTTGGTGACTAAGACACAAAAAATGTCTTAATTTAAGACGTTTTTGACCAAATAAGACATAAATAATTCCATAACACGATTGAACGCTATTTTAGAAATAAGGACACAAAATATCTTAAGGACACATCAAAGTTGTCATCGAGGTTGTCATGTATACGTTTTATATAAAAGTCAACATATATCGTAACTTTGGTATGGCATTTTGAAACTTTGTAAGGCCGTATTGAAATTGTGGTATGTTTTGTACAACAAGGACAAAAGATCTCACATTGGGACACTTGTTTTTACAGTACTAGGACTGAATCGTGGCATCTATTTACAAATATATTGTTCTTGCTCTCAACATATACAGAATCCACAGATCGGGTAGACTTTCTCTTTCAATATCTCTTTTGTTTTCCGTGTGACTTGACTCTTCGCCTGACCCATCAATTACGACGCATAAATCTTCGTATTTGCGAGTGGTATTAGCGATCTGCCTTTAAAACGTAACTACGCATTCAATTTTTAAAGATTCAAGATTCCAGATACTTTCCTGATAGCTCAACTTGCCGAGAAGAGTGATCTATCGTCGGTGAAGTTGCATAGAAAGTCGAAAAATCTTGTGCCAAGGACGTGAAGCGAGAGATGTTGACAAGAGATGTTGACAAGAATAAGATGAATTACGTGCGATAATCTTTTTATCGTCACTTGCAAACAATTGCTCCTCATTAGCTGCAATCGACTCCTAATAGATTTTATTTAATGCTTGTTTTAGCACGCGAGATAATAAGTTTTGCATGTTAATTAGGTATATTATGTCGTTTCCAGTAACAGCGACTGTAAAAAAGCCTCCTCGGTGACATTTCTCACGCTGCGGAAAATCTTATGCACGCAATCGTGTTTAATGTAAATGAAACATCTATAGTCATATATGTTTATAAAAAAATGTTTGTCACGCGCACAACAGTTGCCGTCAAGGTTTAAGAAATGTTAACATTCATTTGCCATTGGAAACACATAGTAATCATTGCTGTTAAACAAGTCTGCTTTTTTTCGATGCTATAAATATGATTGAATGCTAATCTCTTCTTGCAATCTTGGTATCAGTAGTAAAAGTCGAGGTACAAGTGCACATGTAGAGGTGAATTTGAATATTAATTTTTAGGATTTCGTGCAGTTGCGCATAATTTATGGCAACTTTGTGGTATTAACCGCATGTACGGTGTTGTAACTGTTGTCTGTTGTTGACAGACCTATGCAGAGGAGTTTATGACCTTTAGGAGCATGAAGAAACTGGAACATGGAAGGAATTCTTACTTTTTGTGTAACCTTTATCAAGTCGATATTAATCGAAAGCTATACTTTTGCTCAAAATTGCTTATGAAACGCATGCAAATGATTTTAGTTAGACTCTTTACACCAAAGTGTACACTTTGATGTTACTATGGTGCAAAGTGTACACTTTGATGTTACTATGGTGCAACACCAAAGTGAAACATTGGATTTAAATTCAATTTTACGATTGAGGGAGGAATGTTCCTCATTGAGGGATATTCTTTTGGGTGTCATAATGGAAAACCAATATCAATCAAGAACCAATTGTCGATTGTTTTTAAAATTGATTTTTCTCTTTGTTCATAAATGATGTCATTAACAGTCTTTTTTCATTACAATCGCAGAGATCATCGGTTTAATAAATCAAACCGCCAGATTCTACGCGATTAGTTTCTGGAATAATATAAAGTCGATACTAGACTACCCGAAACATTTTCAGCTGGCGTGTCTAGTATCAATTTTAAATAATTGGTCTCATCTATTTCTTGAAGTGTGTCCCGTTCCCGAAGCGTATGTGGGCGAGTGATTCCGTGTGGGCCAGCAGTTCATCACTGTCAATCGAAATGCCTAGACATCGACGGTGGCGTTCATTTGTCCCAGGAAGGGTTTCGGAATTTCATCCGCTTTAGATTTAAAAGTAATGATAACGCACGACAGTCTCATCGTGAATCCTCTGCATAAAGAGAAAAAGAGTGAATCATTCTTCAATTCAAGAATTCGACAATTCCGGTATATAAAATTTGGCGCATGTATCCACGATTTACAGAAAAAAGCAATTTTTCCCTATGAGGAAGCAAAAATTGTTTAAATGTCTACTTTTGATTATCTCTTAAGATTAATTTAATTAATTAATTAATTAATTAATTATTAATTAATTTAATAAAATTTAAATTTACAAAAATTGACTGCGGGTTCATTTGTGTCAATAAAAGGAAAAGAGTTTCTTGGTATACTTCTGTTGTGATTTAGAATTAAGAGTAATAAAAACACGTGAAAGCCTCTTAGCCTCTTAGCCTCTAACTAAAACTCTTTTTCTTTCTATAGAAAGAAAAAGAGTTTTAGTTAATAAGAAAAGGAGAAGCAACTTGCGTTTTCTAATCCTCGCGAAAGCAAAGGCTTCTTTGACTATGGCAGAAGACGACTTGATGAACTTGCCTCGTGAATCACTTTTTCTATATAAAAATTGGCGTCGATGCGTAAGAGAGATAATGGTGGGGCAGTAACAACAGGTTTGCCTATACTGTTACTAGAAGTACGCAGATGCCTTTGCACGTGCATACATATTTATCCTCTTTCTTGCACGTGCACTCCTACCTTCGAAAATACCGAAGATGAATCTTCCTAATAGTATTTTGATCTTCATGGATCATCGTTAACTATTCAGATTCAATTAGGTTCAACCACTTTCCTTTGACCCTTGGTATACTTTATTCATTAGAATAAAGTATACCAAGGGTCAAAGAAAAGGAATTTTTATTCCCGTCTCCTATTGTTGCAGAAGATTATTCAACGATGTGTATTATTCTCTGCGAGCAAGTAAGTCGTACAATCTTTTAAGAGATTTATTTTTAGAAGTACAAGTTAGGTCCTTTTTTATTACTTTTCATTCTGGTTTTCTCTATCTAAAAACTCTCTGGGAAATATGGGAGAGAAAGAGGATCCAAGTTATTGTTTGAATCAAGTTTCTTCTCGCTGAAAAGGTTAGCAAGCCGACCTTTGGTTGTTATATTTTATTCATCAGATCGTAGAAAAGATAAGTTGATAACAGGTAGAAATTACATGTTTGAATTTCAGTCCACTATTTACATAACATTAGAATTTGTCTTTTCCTTTCTAAAAGATGAACTTAAAATACGAGAGCACCCTAATTGCATAATTCATCAATCAATCTGAAGTTGTTGATTATCGTCATTATTAAGATTATTATTATTTTTAAAGATGTGATGTTATTATTCACTATAGACAGAAGCTATAGTCCAGGATATGATCTTCTATATAAGCTTTGTATTTAAGGGAATTTTAATATCTTGGGAACTAACGCGGAAGAGACTATTTGAACCGAAAAGAAAATCTGCAATGAAAAAGTTATTGAAAGAAGTTGTTGAACAATAGCTTCACGGCAACAGTGCCTAGGTCCTGTAGTTGGCGAGCATGCAATAAACGTGCCAGGAACAAGATTGGTCAGTTGTGTGTCGTGTGTTGATGTTATGTTCGCCTGTGGTACCACATGTTTCGCGTGTCCACGGATCTACCATGTTCTATCTCTCCCACATAACTCGGCATAGTCTGAGTTGCATAAGTTACAGCTCAGCATTAGGGTGGCATTCCGTCTTCGTCATGTTATGTTTAGTGCCGTGCCGCGTATTACCGGAAAGTGCGAATCTTTCACGGGATAAGAAATTTATTACACGCCGCTATACCAGCGTTAAATTATAATTATCTTGCACCGCTGAAACGTGGCGCACCACAGCCCACTGCAAAACGATTACTATTAGCAATGACGTCGTAAGTGGTACATGTATTGACGATAGGCAAGAAAAATTTACGGTACGCTTTTACTACGATTGCAAAGCATTAATGACCCTGTTAATGACCAATTGCATTCAAACCTTTGCAAACTGTTAGATCTAGCGAGAAATAGGCAATTTTTCATTGTCAGCAATGTCAGTTATACTTGTTTAACCATATTATTAGTTTCTTAATACTCTATCATTCATTCCTTGAATCCTTCAGGATCCTTTTATTGTTTCCGTCATTTTTCTCATGCCACATCATCTGTATTGTTTTATTGTAAAAATAACCATTCTCGAATTGTTTTGATTACTTTTTGCTTCCTCCTGGCAAATTCTAAATTTCTATTTGGCAATCCTAAATTTCTATTTAGCAATCCTAAATTTCTATTTAGCAATCCTAAATTTCTATTTAGCAATCCTAAATTTCTATTTAGCAATCCTAAATTTCTATTTAGTTTAGCAATCCTAAATTTCTTTCTTCTTGTTATCGTGCCGATTTTATTTATTTTCATTTATTTACGAAAAAGAGCAGAATTATTAGCACAATAAAAATTAACCGACGAATATAGCGATTTTAGTATTAGTACAATAATGATTAAAGATGATTAAGATTAAAATGATAAAGTTAACAAACACGTCAAAATATCCGCATCCTGCATGCCTTGAAATATAGTTGAAATGCTATTTCTAAATATTCATCTCTTTAAATTTACCATCTAAATGCAGTAGTAACTCAAGGTATGCGGGTTGTTCGAGATATTTTGATACATCAGGACTAAAATAAGATATGTCTTTAAGCCCTCTTGGTCCCTCAGGCTTTAGTTATTCTCGATCATTGAAAACCTGTTTTAGACACATTTATTGTCACTATGAATTAATAAGAGTGTAAGAAAGATCAACGGACTTGATCAGCTTCTGAGTCTTGTTAAGTATGTAGTTGTAGAAAGTTAGCACGCTTTGGTTGCCTTGCTGATAAGAATTGGTGGTCTCGCATAATCGAAGGCAAATCGCGTGCCGCTGATAAGGCGACAAAACACTTGATCGTCCAAGTTGCTGTGAAAGTACCAGTCACAAGATAACCAGCACCTTCATAGTCAACGTTATACATGTACATAATATCATTCCAACAGACTGGTCTGTTCAACAAACAGGCTCTGATATGCCAAGATACACTTCGTCACGTACACGAATTGTACAAATTTTCAAACCGCCTGCTTTGTATGTCTATTACAGTAGTCAATACACCAAGCGTAGGCGACATCAATACTGCCAACTACATTTGTAGGTGGTGATCAAAATCAATTATCTTCAAGAAGCAAAGATTGAATATTAGGAAAGAATACAAATAAAAGACGCATTTTTGAAATGGGATTCTGATCATTTAGACGAGAATTAGGAGAGATAGTTCTACAATTTATTTTTAATGAAAGAAAATAAAGAGCCCTGTCTAGATTTTGTCATTAAGAAAAAGTCGTAGAATAAAATAATCATCAAGTTGTTGAGATTGCGCTGCTTTGCGGCGAATTCCGGTTGATATCTTTAAAAAGAGTTTCAGGAGTTAATTTAATAGTTGATTCTCAATCCATTAAGTAAATGATTCCTCTGGGTGTGACATTATTGATTATTTAATAGTGGCTGGAAGTGTATTCACGACCCAGCTGTGAAGCACGACAGCGCGTGTGGGTAATGGTAATGATTATGGTAATGGTTATGGTTATGGCGGGTGTGTCTATGACTCTTTCGTACTGACTACTCGGAACGTTACACTGCGCGCTGCGCTGGAGTCGGTGCTCTAGTCGTTTAGCTTAAGAAGACAGCCGACGACAACTTCCATATACTTGCCAGTTTACCCACGCGCAGCCCCCGTGCTGGCTTCCATGCTCTTTTATTTACCAGTCTGATCGAAACGTTTATCTTACAGTACATCTCATCCTCGTAACTGGATTCGATCCTCTTTACGATGATAAAGGAAATGTGGTTGTATGAAGAAGTGGGCGGTTCGACAAAGTCTGATCGTCCAAGAAATTCCCTGGACAAGTTTCATGCGAAAAAGAATATTTATTCTCCGTGTATTATTGTACATTGTGTGCAATTATAGTTTATTCCCACACCATTCTCGATATCTTCAAGATATTTTTCAAAAATGCAGTTTTTAGTTGCCAAAAGTCAGCATTTTTTTCAAAGCTTCTATAGACGCGGAAAGAATTTTTTATATTTATTTATGGAAAGGTTTTCTTGTAGTACTTCTGTTGTGAACTTTTAATTATCGAAAGACTCAACTCCAATTCTTAAAATGTTGTTAATTTTTAAAATTACAAAATTAAGAATATAATATATTGGAATAGAAGTATTATACTTCTATTGTAATTTTTTAAATGCAGTATATTAAAGAATTAGAATCTTTGTGTTAATAAAGATGCTATGAATAATTTGAATAATAACTTTTCTATCCTAAATAATCGAGAATCAATTTGCAGGGAATCAGAATGCATATAAACATTCCACTTTGAAGATTCTTAACAACAGGAAATGTCATGTGATCGAGTATCACGTGACTGATTTAAAATCCAGTGATAATGAGTGTGCAGAGTGTGTGAATTCATAAATTCTCGTAACAACAGGAAATTTAGCCGAGAGTGAAGATAACTTAAATTCAAGAATTCGAGGTATATAATTGAGCAGTTGTTGGCAATTGCAGGGAATTTTCTAATTACAGCGATTCCACCGATTCTTTGCGAGACGATCACCTACGTGATGATACCTGGAGAGTGAACAGGTACCTCGCTATACTAGGAACTCGGAATGTGCACGTGGCTCTTCAGTCTTCAATCTTCAGCAATAACAAGACAGCCGCGGTGCCATCGTTTACCTTTACTCACAATCAGACAGTCTACTCAAGGTTAGGTCGCTAGAGTCGACGAACAAGATCAGGATAAAGTCATTACGCGATGGACAAGTTTCCACGCACGACAACAACACACACACATACACTCAAGTTACTGATCAAAGAAGAGGTAGAGAAAATTGTACTTAACTATCGGGCAAAATTGTTGAGAGCAAGGTTATGTGATGACTCGAAAGAATCAAAATAAAATACTTGGTTACTTTTTGTTTTCATCTTCTCTATAGTAATCTTTATAGATCCTTTTAAGTGAACTTGGTGTTCATGTTATGTTATTATTTTATGTTATATTTTATTACGTTATGTTATTCTGTTTGTTGATCTTAACTTTTTATTAATGATTTGCATATTTTCTGAACCCACAAGTTAACAACCAATTTAATATGAGAACTCCCCTTTTCTTATGGAAACTAGCTTAGATCGAGTAATGAAAAGAGTTGGGTTTCAAAAAGAGATATTGTTTACACGATCAGCTGGAAGCTAAGAGGGCTAATAGGTTCAAACTTCGTATATGCAGGGAAAGATGATCCGAAAGAGGTTTTTAGAGAAGTTCACCTGCACTAGAGAAGTTAATTATCTCAAAAGAAACCAATAATTGAATTAACATGTTGTTAATTAACATGTTGTTGATTAACATGTTGTTAATTAACATGTTGTTAATTAACATGTTGTTAATTAACATGTTGTTAATTAACATGTTGTTAATTAACATGTTGTTAATTAACATGAATTAAAACATCTATATAATAATTATTGACAAATATAATTTCTATACAGTCTTGCTTTAAAAACTAAATTAAACTAATTAATATTTAGCGTTTGTTTAGCGTTTGTTTAGCGTTTTTGTCAAAAATACCCAATACAAATGTTTTATGCACTTAAGATCGAAAACAATTTCCAATTCTGAGGCGAGAGAAAAGTTGTTTCTTGCAAAAGCAATATTGTCTTCACGGTTGTGAACTCGGAGTTCAACAGTAAACATAAGAACAAGGCAAAGAACAAACTGGGCAAGACTCGTTTCATATTCATTGGCATGTTCATTCAATATTGGTGAATTTAACATACAGGTAACCCTTTGTAGAAATTGTAAAAGGGTCGCCTGTGAAAATGGAGAGATAACAGGGGAAGAAGGAGGTCGAGAACAAGGTGCAAGTGAGAACAGTTGCAAGAAAGGAAAAGAGAGGCCATTCTGGTCGAGAAGATTACCATAAACATTCTCAGAGTCGTGCATGTCTTTAAACTCTATAGAAATGTGTAAATTTAACATCCCAGAGTCTTCTAGTTTCTCATCCTAAAAATTACGAGGCTGGTTAAAAAGAGAAAAAGAAATCGATATCATTATAGCCTATATACCAAAGGCTTGCAAAACCTTAAAAAATTTCAGGATATTATATTTCAGAAGCACGAACCGAATCGTTCCCAATACATTTCTTCATTTTTTTGCAACTCTCTGAAACAATTACAACAATTCCGCGCACAATTTTTAGTGCAACAGTTGAGGAATTTCTTTTTGCATTACTTTTAAATATTTCTATGAAGAATTCGGTTTTTTTTGGGAAGAAAATCATAAAAATCTCAGAAGCGATAGAAAAAAAGATGAGCAATGAAACTTGCTGTGAAAAACCGAGAGGCTTGTTACTGTTCTCTTGGTTATTACCAATGGCAGTAAATTTCTTGCATGCTTTTTAATTACAATACCCGCGAGTTAGGGATAACCGGAATACTTGGCGCGAAGTCTATGAGCAACTTGTTCTATTATAGAATTCCCCGTTACGTTTGTAGATAAAAGACAACTTACGTGTGAATTTCTCAATATTCTTATTAGATTAGTATTCTTAGTGGATCATTAATTACCACTTAAAACCAACTTAATAATAAAACTTAATACAAAAAATGTGCTCTTGAATAAAGTACTGATTGAACTCTCCAAATGGACGAATTATTAGAAAGATAATTAGAGCTATGATTATAAAAATGAGATAAGAATTAGAACTTCTTCCGATGGTTTTTTCCGATTTGTAATAATTGTTTAGCAAGTGTGGTAACGGGAGCTTACTTTAGGGAATAAATTGAGTTGAATCACTTAAGAGGCACTAAGTTAAGTTATCGAGATAATTAACTGCTGAAAGAATAGCGTTTGAAGCAAATTATGTTAGGAGGACATTGACCGTTGCGTTATTTGTGTGACAAGCTTGAGCAAGTATCTTGACGCAGACGGGTAAGCCCATCCATCGTGTAATGACTTTATCGCGATTGCCATTGCTAGGTCATGGTGACCTTGCCAGCAAAGACCCTGCGAAGTTACCGTAACATCTTATCGCGATGCTTGAACGTGACTATCCTTTATTCTAAGGTTTATTTCACAGAATTCTCCCAAGATAGGCGAATTAAGTAACCGAGGAGAAAATAAGAAAAAAGCTCTTAAAGATTCTAACGGTTTATTTATGATTGGCAGCCGATTTCATCGTTATTCAGGAAACCCCTATCTGAATATACATCAAAATTAAAATTTTTTCACAATCATGGTAAAGTTCTTAATTTAAGCTTAGCTACACTTGTTAATAGAGTGGTAAGCTTCGTAGATTAAGAAGGATATACTATTTACATCTTCGATCATGTTTTACGAAATTAATTGATACTGTGAGGACTATTTTTGAATCTCTATCTCTAGACTTGGAAGAGGCAAGGAAAATTTGTTGGCAACACTGCCGGTATCCTTTCCACAGAACACTTAAGGGACACTTAATTTTTTATCGTCGCGAAGACAGGAGCTAGATTATACATGTCTCATAGTCTTTGACGCGAACTAGATTTCATATATCTTGTAATATTGCGTTTCATCCGAATAAACGTTTTTTAAAAGTATGGACTCTATACTCCCTAAAAAACGTATTCCTACAATACCGGAATTTCAAAAAGAGTTAATCAATTTTGATTTATCTGAAATTGAATGACAGGCAAAATTGCGATAATTTTGTTTTCGTTGAAATGGTTTTTTTTAAGTGTGCATTAGATCTTTATCTTGGTGGAGAAAATATTCCGTCAGGCATACTTGTTGGACAATAAACGATCGTTAACGCCCCGAGGATCGCAAAGGGGTGTTATTTTTGCAAAGTCAACAATGATACCGCGCCGGGTAACCGGGTTACCTAGAAGAACGTCTTGGCTGCGTGTCAAGGCAATTAGCGGCAGTGACGGGTTAATTGGTTTGGGGCCTCGTTTTCGTCGCGTGATGAGTCTCTCGCAAGATGAAGAGATTCTTCCCTCTTTCTTCGACTCTCTTATTTCTTTCTTTGACTCTTTCCTTCTCTCGTGCACTGCCTCCAAACGTAAAAAACACCAACAAACTACTCTCTATCGCTTCTTTATATACCCTTGCGATTCATGCAGTTTTACGAGTCCGACTTAACGGTCTGATACTAACGCGAAACAGATACAGAGCTTGAAAAAGACGCTTTTTGCATCTTTGAAAAATTAACGATGTACGATTTCTCTTCTCTGATCACTTAACGCCTACCGAATTAAATTGCACTGAATAATTGACCATCGTATGGAAAATAACGGATGTTTTAATTATACAAAGTAAACGTTGTATTTTGATTCAAGCTTCGAATTCCTTTAAACGTGTCACGATAACGTAGAGTTTAATTAATTGATGATTTATGTTCCAGTTTATCAACTTTTCGAGGGCACCTCACTAATATAAAAAAAGGATCATTTTTATACACTCATTTGTTAAGCTGGGAATTATTTTCCACGTGCCATGTTGTTTAGTGTTTCAGAAGTCTCTTATCTTTATCAAGTTTTATTCGGTTGCTCATTAATTATTCGACAGAAACGAGTTGACATGATTTGAATGCTGAGAACTTATCTTGCATCTTGAAAGGAAAAACATGAGGTGTAAAAATAATTATATCGCACGACTTTACATTATAATATTTTTTTTTTTTAAATATTGATTTATGATAATTAGTGGATTTATTCAGCATCAGTTTCAAAATATTCTTGATCGGAAATGCTCTCCTATTTACATTCGTTGCTTCAGCTGGGCATACAATTTTCTTTAAATTAATAAATTAAATTTTAAAGAATAATATTGATTAAAAACGAAATTAATACTCAACACGAAATAATTGATTTCTTGAATTTAATTACAAAATTTAACTATCTCTTTAAATGAATACATCCTAACAGATACTTGCCTGTATAATAGACGTGTTGATCAACTTTCATTCATAATTTATTTGTGTCATCAAGTTCGTAAATAATAAACCTGTATTAGTCTGTAATTTTAGTCCGTACACTTCCCAGTGGGCCCTTTATGTTCCAAAACATTCTGGAACATTGCACTTTGTTCCTGTAACGTAATAGCAATATTTTTAAAACGTTCGAGCAACGCCTTATGTCTGGTCTTAAAACGTCCTTTTGGAACGTTTTTAGAACGTTTTAAAAACGTTTTATGGACGTTCTCAAAACGTTCCAAAAACGTTCTAAAACGTTCCGAAATTTCCTTTGAAATTTCTCATTTATGGTATAATTCAGTTATCTTATTTGAAAATCTTTAATTTTATTCACATTCTATTTGAATTTACTTATAATTTTTAGAGCTGTTTGAAAATATCACGAAATTTATATAATTTAAAAATTGTACTGCCGGTAGGACTCGATCTCGCG